>BSBK01007946.1:0-272542 GCA_027943335.1 Chamaecyparis obtusa
CCCTCCCCCACCTTCCTACCCTCTATATTTTCCCTTATTACCTTCTTTCACCCCCCTCTCTCTCTCACCCTCTCTCTGCCCCTTCTCTCTCTCTCTCTCTGACTATTTCTCATCACTATTTAAATCTGACTTAAATAGAATGCATGCCCTATAGGGCAAGTGCACTATTAAAATCTATGACTTCCATAGGGTGTACACCCTCTGGAATTCATAGATTTCAGTAGTGCGCTCGCCCTATAGGGTGCACGTGCTTTGTAAGGCATTGGAATTTACCAATCCTAAGGCTTGGATTTACCTTGGAGATCCAACCCAAAGGCTTGGATGATTCAAATAGGCCTAAGACGTGTTTTCCAGTAGACATACAAAAAAATGATATCTTTTTTTGTGTGCTCCTCGTCAGGTTTACTCGTGGCTCAAGAACATAAAAATTAGACAACATGATATTGCAGATCTCTCTGTTAGCTATCTAAGCATATAATTTATTTTGAATTCTGATTATGTTAAGTTTTTCATCTCTAATTTCTTTTGTGTGTATGTCTATGTTTTGTAAAAAACCATGTAGTATTTTGGGCATAGATTTTGGCTCGCTCATCAAATTTTGCAACAAGTTACATTTTTAGAAACTAGAATCCATTATACACACTTTAAAAAAAAAAGAAAATTTGATTTTTTATTAGTTTTAAATGATTTCTAAGGGGAACACACAAAAATTTCATGTTTTTAGGATATGTGCACTTCGTGGGAGCACACCAAACACTATGTTATGTTTTTTCACAAAAAATAGGACCACTTTTTGTGCTCCCCCCCTTTTTGAGGGCCTTAATCTACACCATTTTCAAAATAAGTTAGTAGTTTAGGAACTAGATTCAGAGTATTACAACTCTTCTTTTTGTCATATCTTTAAATTTTGAGTCTAACTATCTTCAATTTCTTTTTGAAGTTCAGAGTTTTCTGATTTCAGGAAAAAAGTGGCATCTTATACCCCTTTTTTGGTCCCCCATCTTTGTGCACTTACCCACTTATAATATAAATCATTCATCACAACATGATCACCGATTTCCAACAGAAGATCTACCATCAGTAACACAAAAATATTGTCACCGGTCACTGAAAAAAATTTTGTATCCGTAAAAAATTCTTACCGATCAACCAAATTTGTTGCAGTCATAACCATGAACTCAACATAGCCTCAAAAACATAATTCTATGATTGCATCACCTAACTGACCATAAATTTGATAAACCGATCAAATCACTCATTGCCAGTCAACAACTGTTCTAGCAGTTTCTCTGTCACATTTTAGTCAATCGTATCTTACAAAAATAATACATTCAATAGTTGTGGTTATACATTTACAATCTAGAGACATTCCCAAGTCTCTCTTAATAATCACAACAACTGGAACCACATGAAATATACTATGTGATCTTCTTACATAATTGGAAACACACTAAGAAAATTAGGTCAATACTTGACATCAATGGAAAAACAATAATGAATCATCTCAATCACCAAATCTATACCATCACATCATTAATTATGACAACATCATTGAAACTTACCCCAATACAAAAGTACAAGTTTTCACAGTTTTCTACAACTCAAGAAAAATAGGACATGTTCAAAATTCATCTAGAGGACAATAAGAAAATGATGGAAGTGATAGATATCTTGGAGAAGATGATCCCTAATAATTATAGAAACATTGAAGATATTCCCTCCATGCAAATTTATAAAATAATTTTTGAGATAAAAAATCTAAGTTTGAATCATTTGAAAAGTATACAAAATTAAACTAAGAAAGGAGTTTGATGAAAAGAGATTTGAGGAACTCAAGAAGATAATTTATCATGATAGAGCGATCTTAGGTACACATATATAGAAGATAATTGACGTTATCAGTGAAGGAAGTGATGTATTTATATTAAAAAAAAAACTATGATAGCTTTTGAAAAGAAAATAAATGAGTGTGCACAATAGGTAGAGAATAATGCACAAAATTTTGATCATTTGCATATGTCCACATCCTCCATTAAGAGTCAAGTTATTCCTTTTCTTGAAAAAATGACAATTTTGGAGATAGATAAGGATAAGATGACAACAAAATTGAGTGAGGTGAGAAATCTAATTGCACCCAAGCTTCACACACTTTTCTATGCTCTGAAAGAGTCCCAAGAAGCAATACAAGCCTCTGAACTAGTCAACATAGTGAAAGAAGAGAAACATTCTTACATCTTTCATGGACAAGTATTTTCTTTAAGTAGTTTGAAGAAGGATTGGGATACATATATTCAATTATTGAAGACCTTATGTGCAGATATTTTTTTCCAGGATGACGTAAGTACCCAATTTTTGCTTGTATATATGTTGCAATTATCATTTTTTAGTTTTCGGTCAATTTTATTGATTGAAGAATTGGCATAATGGATAAGCCATTTTCTATTGATGTCAAAGGGGAAGTGTACCAGTGAAAAATTTAGATAGATACATATAAGGGGGGTTTGAATAAAAGTTTTTAGAATCTTTTGGTATGACTAGTTATGCAAAACTTTTGAAGTGGGACACTTAGAAAATTTTCCACTAAGTGTTGCCATCAATGCTAAAGGAGGAGATTGTTGGCAAGATGGAAAGAGAAAATTTAAAATGGATAAAGTATTTTAATATATGGAAAAAACATCATAAATAGTCATAATTTCAATAGGTTTAATTCACCGAGAGATAAGATCAAGTGACAGATCAATTTTTGGTTAGGTACAAGAAATGAGACATATAGTCCAGATAGTTTTTTGGATCCACGCAAACTATCAGCTTAGTATTTTAAAGTACGTATTTGAGGAAATCATAATTAAGGTACATTATTTCTAATCCCAAAGTTTCATGGTGAGAAATTTTGGCGCACAGAAGTTATAGACTTCTAAGTGGTAGTTTGCATGAAGAACAGTTAGAATAGGACCAACATGGTAAAAGAGTCCTATTGTGAAAATCAGTAAAATGTTTTTAATGGTAAAATAATAGTCAGATTAGTTGAGATGACATATGAAGAGGTAAATAAATTATTATCTCTATTTTATTTGAGATTTAGATTCTATTTTGGTGGTGGAACAAAAAACAATTTAGTTTTCCCAAGAAAGTTTTCATGTCGACATAGCAAGATGAATAAATCATTGCACAAGTATATAATTGATGGTTGATATTGGGAAAATGTTTTTTGATAATGTTTGGGCTATTTAATGCATAATTGAAGTGCAACATCAAGTTTTGTGTAACGTTTTCAGATTTGAGATTGATGATTGATGTAGAACAAAGTTTAAGGGTTAAAAGTAGATCAAAGGTATTAGATCTTCATTTTTTAATCACACAGAACTAGATTCAAGGATAGGTTGATGATAATATAGTCATCTCACTATATTAAAAATCATTTCAAGTCATTGTAATTCTGTGTGACTTCCTTAGGTTTGGGGCCCAAGGGTGATTGTATTGAGCACTAAGCTCTGGGCAATGTGCCTGAATGCAAGTGAATTCCCAACATATGTAAAAGATAATATTTATATAGAGTATTGGCTTATGGGATTCATCCCCGCGATGGTTTTTCCCTTAACAAATTTTGCATGAAAAAAATCTGTGTTATGGTTGTTTTATTATTTACTTTATATTCATTATTTGTGATTTTAAGTTTAAGCTTTAAGATATATGTGAATTGGTTAAGTAAGTTCAAAATTATTAGAACAATGATTCACCCCCCCCTTAGTGTTCCCTCTTCCTAACATTCTCCCCATATATCCAAATCAAGATGTAAAGCCCTCTATAACTCATCTACTGATAAACATACTTCCATCTATTTGATCCTCCCATGATCAAATTCTTCTATCTTAACCTTATTTAGCATTCTCGACACAATTTCACTAGAGTATCATGAACCATCAATTGAGACTCCATTATCACACTCAAGTATTCTTCTCTAGATTTTCTGAAGCTTAGCTAAAAAAATTGAATTTTCTTCTTGTAACAACATAAAATAATTTTAAAACTCCACATTTATACCCACAAATCATCATAATTTATTTTTCCCACCAAGAATTAATTATAACACTTCTCTCTCAAACCTTTTCTTCAGATCTCAACTTCTTTAACTCCAGATTTAGATTTTCATCTTCATCTAACTTATTCTTGATGATGTCCTTGAGATTCTCTTTAGTTTTATTCCACTCACCTTTTCTCTTTATCCATCCTACTGGATTTTCTTCTTTAACCCTTCTTTGATAAATTCCTCAGTATTTTTACTATAACTTAGCTTCTTTTCTAGACCCACCACCTTTTTCTTTATTCCTTCAATTCCTGACCAACTTCCTTGTGCCTTGCTTTAAATTTTTGGATTTCATCCCTTATATTTGAGATACATGCATTCTCTTCCTTGAAGTTTTCTTTCAATTCCTATTTTTCTAATTCAGTGCACTTAATGTCACTCATCATGATCTACCAATTTTCATTAGAATAGTATTCTCCTTCCATATGTTCAAACACCCTAGATCTCCCTCAAGCGGTTAAGCTTTATCCACAAGAGACCAAGCTTTGATACCAATTGTTGAACATGCCAAATAAATAAGAGGGGGGTGAATGAGTTATTCACAAACACTTTATTTAACTTTTTTAACGAATTGATAAATACTTAATGTAATCATAAACCTATAAAAGATGTAAACATGAAATAACAAAAACCATCAAAACAATGAACACCATAATTTACATAGAAACCCAAACTAGGAAAAACCACAGAGTTGGTAATTCTCATGAAAGTGAATATCAGTTAAGGTGACATCGGTTAAGGTGATTTTTATGAGGTGTCACTGTCATTTTTCTCACTTTTGTTTGGATTACTGTCAGTTGGGATGACTACCCTTATACAAAAGATGTATTACAAAATATTTAATTGACAAAAAGCAAGTTGATAAAATTGTATTTGACTATGCACAAAATAGTTCCAATTGGAAGCACAATATCCATCGATATAAAAGATCCAATTTAGATCTTCTACACCATATACCAAACATGTGCAACATAATATTTGAGACCTTCTCTTTGTACCTTAAAAATAATTCACTAAAATTCCTTCTGCTTACACACCACATCCAAATATAGACAAAAATAAACTTGTACTAAGTCACCTTCAACTCTTTGTCTCTTTATCATATAGATACATCAGATAAAAAATATATCTTTGTTTATATATACATAAAATGTTAGAAATAACGAATATGGAGAGGGGGGGGTGAATCAGTATTCTACAAACTTTATCTTTTTCCCAATTATGGATATAATAGATTATCTTTATACATGCATAACATAAGAAACTAAACAATATGCATAACAATAAAGAACTCATAACACATGATATGTTCTCGAGGAAACCCTGGCCAAGGGAAAATCCTGGTGGGGATGGTACCCACAAAGATCCACTAATCAAAAGTATCCTACTAAGGATGTTGACCCTGTTAGGAGTCTATTACATATGTATAGTGTATTAGTCTTGGTTAAGGGACTATAGGCCTTGTTAGAAGCCTCAACCCTGTTAGGAGTTGTAGATACAAAATCTGATTACAAGATGAGCCCACTGCCCAAACAAGTAATATACAATGTATAATGATTACAAAAATGGATTAAGGTACATAACCTTATACTACTTGCATCAATGTCTTCTTCACTGCTCTTACATTTGCATCATATCATATCATCACCATATTACACTTCTCATTCATTCTTACAATTACAATTACATATATACAAGTTATTAAGGCTAATAACTTTACATGGTCAGCTTCCATATATTTTTATCTAAGGGTAAACATCTAGGATGTCATCTCTTTATATTGTTAAGTCATTATTTTGGTAAAAGAAATAATCCCTTAACTCTTTACCAATTCTGTCTTCTTATCCTGACCTGTCGGCTTAACGCTGTCTTCGGTAAAACTGCCATAACTAATTCCGTACATCCCGTATTGACTTGCACTCTGAGATGGGTCATTAGTAGCCATCATAGCATCTATGTTCAAGTGTGCAAGCACTGAAATTTCTCCAGTCAATGTTGCAAACCAAAACTGTATCCTGGTACACTGTGAAAACATTGTCTCACACTTAGACAAATTTGCATTGCGATCTACCATAATTTCTCTCTAACCTGTGTGCTCTTAATGTGAATCATATGTTTCCATAATGACAACATCTATGTACTCACTTTAGCCAAATTGCCAACAATCTCCCCCTTTGTCATTGGTGGCAACATATGAGAAAATTGGCTAAGTGTACAAGTCAAAATCTCAAAATGTTTAACAAAATTATGGCCATAGTATAGAATATGTATACTATCCTTATAACTCCTCAAAATATACTTTCTGATACAAAACTTCATACAATACTCCCCCTAAGAGTATCAATCCTCATATACATAACAATTTTCTACTCTACTAGAATCACTCCCCCTTTGACAACAATGACAAAAATAAAGTAGGGAGGATTACAAAATTGTAACCCAAAAAAAAGATTATACCTCCATTTACTTATTGCAAAGCTGATAGGCTTGCAACACAATCTGTAAAATTTACTTTCATGGCTTCAAACTCTTTCTCCCATGACTTTCTGATAGAATTTGCCACATTCAAAAGTGTGCTTAATCCATAAGCTGCTATCTGACAAGCTTGAAGGTTCTCAAAATTAAATTTCTAAAATGATGTCTTAGCAGTAAGACATTCTTCTAACTATTCCTCGATAATTCTCAACTTCATAGACGTGTGCTCTCTCAGAAGTTCAAATCTTCTCAATTTCCTATTCTTTTCATCCTGTAATGATCTTATTTCATCATAACACTTCCTAACTTTCTTCTCAACATCACCTACTTTTACATTGGGTTTAGAAAGAAGATTAGATTTATTTTGAATCTTAGCTTCCTTCACCTTGATTTTCTGCTCCACTGCTGCTATCAAAATCTCAGGTTTTGTACACTATATGTACAAAGCTTTTCCAGTCTCCAAATGTTTCCTCAAGTTCTTGATACAAACATCAAGACTAATAATATCATTTTTGATATTCTAACTCATACTTAAAAGCATTTCAGCTTCATAAGCTTCTTGAGATCTTACTTTAGCAATGTCTGATAAGTTGGTAAACTCATCATCAAAAGTACTTAGTACCTTTTTGGTTCTCTCCAAAGGATCTTCTTCAGAAATATGTGTAGTTACAATACTTTTCAACTTCTCTATCAGTTCCTTTAGACTTCCTTCTAGATTATTTACTTTCTTATTCTTTCCAATAATCTTATTCAAAGAACTAATCAGCTCTAGTTGATCATCATCATCAACTTCTTTACCTAAGTCTTCAAACAAAGTTCCAATTTCTTTCTTCTTTGCCTCAAGAGTGGGTGCATGAATTGCTATCTTTTTAGGTTCATCACTCACCAATTCAGTTTGCACTACTTCTTCAGTCCTATCCAGTTCATCAAGAGCCGAATTGTCAACAATGTTATCTAAATTCTTAAATACATTATCTTCAGTGTCCAAGGTCACCTTAGTACCTTAAATTTCCATTGTATCATCTTCATTATTAACAGCTGAAAGAGAGGGAATATCCTCTTGTTCAGCATCAACTGCATGTCCTGCTGCAACTGAAGTTTCTCCAACAATTTATGTCATTACTTTAATTATTGCTTGTTTTGTTTCTGTTCTCACTTGCTCATACTGTCCTACCATGATCTGAATGGTTCTCCTCTTAGTCCTCAAAAGAGTGTCAAGGGGCTTCCAAATCTACTTCAAATGATCATCATCTTTCACTTCACAAAGCTTTCTCACAAGATTCTCTCTTATAGTTTTGTCTTCCTCAGATGCTCTCTATTTTCTATTAATAAGTTTAGTAAACAATTCATCAGGTATTTGACCTTGAATAGAGTCAAATTTCTTATTTTCCAAAATCATATGCTTCACAATAGCATTCTCCAAATTAAGTCTATCAATGTAATCATAAAGATCATAATATTTATTCATTCTTGCAAAATATCCATTCTCAATAATCTGCTCATTTAGCTTTTCAACTTTTGGTTTCCAAGCTTTCTTCTTAGTATCATCTTTAACTTCTACAAACTTTCTTGGTACTGGTTGAACTATAGTCTTCTGTCTCTTTCTTGGTCCAGTAGCAATTTCTTTCTTTCTCTTTCTCGGTGTTACTTGTTCCTTTTCTGGTTCTTCTACTTTCACTTTAACTGGTGTAGGCTCTCTCAAAACTACACTGGATAAAGGTGGTACACTCAAGACTTCTCCTTGTCCAACATCTCTCAATGCTGTTGCTATTTGTTTAGCTACCAAAAATTCTCTTTCTATCATCCTTGTGTATTTCAATATTCTCTTTATGGTACTATCAACTCTCTTCTTAGAATGTTTCTCTTCAATTTTAGCTTTAACAAAATATAAGTTGTCTTCATAAGTTCCAAACTTGCTGCATTGGGTGTCCAATTTACTTTTCAGCAATCTTCCAACATACTCTTTTGTTTCAATCTTAGAAATCTCATATCCAAGAGGGTTTATGAATTCAACTCTGGGTTCTACTGCTTCAATGTAAGTAAAGCTAGTGTCAATCATGAAACAAATATCATTCTTATATTTCTCCACAAGTGACTGTGGAATCCTTGATCTGCTAGTTACCAAATTCTAAAATGTCTTCAAAACTAACACAGCACTCTCATTAATTTTATCAATAACATGATTTCTATAAACTTTGTTTATTCTTTCCATTGTAGACTGTCCATCATTCCAATCATTTCCAATTGTGTAAGGAAATCTTCTCAAAAGGTGGAAAAGCATATATGTATTCAAAGATGAGAATCTAAATTGTGCATATTTAGACTTCTTAATCTTCTCCAAATTCTCAAACAATTGAATTCTCAAAATCTCACACATATCAACAGAAACTTTGTCTACACACATCAAATAGGCAATGTGAACCATGCCAGCTGCCATGTCATCTTCTGTGGAATTAGCACAAAACTTTGTAGTCAAAATCTTACATAGATATCTTACATCATGTTGTCTAATCTTGTTGATAACAATACCTCTACCATTATAGGATGATCCAGTGTTGTCAATGACAATCTTCCTCATGTTTTTCTCATTTAAAGGGATAGCACCAAGTTTGGATAGACCGGTGACTTCATGAATTAGGTCATCTATGATGTCAATCAATCTGTCTTCTAACCAAAATTTCTCATTGTGAATTCTACTTAAAATGATCTTTGTGCACTCTTCATTATCGAATTCATATTATAAACCATACGTGATAATTTCATTATTTTTCAAATGTTCATAACCTTGCTTCAATGACATATCTTGGTTATATATATTCTGATACTCACTTGAAAAATCACTGTCATTTACTATTTCCAATTTACATCCAAGATAACTCTTTACATTTTCCAAATACAAAACTTCACCTGGTACGGATGATAAAGCAAACTCAGGGTCTACTTCTAAAGCTTCTACTAGTTCTTTCTTCAATTTAGGTCTGTTCTTGTCTCTAATGTTGTGAATCAAAGATGTATCCATGTTTCCTTCCAATTCTTTATACTGATTCAAAGATTTGTCAAGATAAATACCTCAAATTTGTGATTCTAGGGTTTGTGAAGATTCGGCGCTTAGATCCTTCACAAAATCTCTGCAAAACACTTCCAATCTCTGCTTTTGATCTCCTTGATACTTTAATTTAGTTTGAAAATCAAATAAAATATATCATAACCTTTTATGACTTCAATCATACTTAATTCTGACATCGCATTCAATTCTTTTGCCGCTTCTTTTCAAAAGTTATTCCTGTTAACCTCCAAAACTCAAAAATTCTTGCGATCTCAAAAAACACAATATTTTATTTTTCTTTCTTAACCATAGCATTTGTATATCATATTATACCTTCTATTAACTATGCAAGACTTAGTTCATCATAAATCTACTTCTACACTAAATCTAAGTTCCTAATCTACTGTAATTTACATAAATTAAGTGCTTAAAGATAGGTCAGGTAAGGATTCATTCTTACTACTTAATACTTCACCTGTCTAATTACCTTCCATGTTGATTATGCCTTCTTGATCTATTCCTTTAACATACTTCACTTCATCTATATTGCTACAACAATCTTTCTGTCTGTTACTTGTATCTTCATTCCTTCTTGCATTGTTTTCTAGGGTTAGGCTTCAGATGATAAGTCCCATTGTTCATTCTGCAAAACCTTGCTGTATGTCCAATCCTGTTGCATATCTGACAAACAATTCCATTGTTCCCATATCTTTATCCTTGCTGATTAATCTATGACCTACAATTTCTAGCAATGTGTCCAACTTTGTTGCATCTATAACACACTACTTCATTTCTTCTGTTCATGTCTTCAGTAGGTTTCTTATCTGCATTGTTAGTATTCCTAAACATTCTATTACCATAATTATTCTCAATAACTTTAGGTCTTCTACATTCAATAGCTCTATGTCCAAAACCATGACAATTATAACAATAACCATTAAGAGGTTTAAACTGTTTACATGTGCAATCTCTTTTCATATGACCAATAGTATTACAACCAAAACATCTACCTTTGAATTCTCTTTGCATACCTTTCGGTGATTCTTCTTGCTTTGATGATTTTCCTTCTTCTTTAGGTGCATCTTCATATTTGTTGATCTCATCAGGCTTCTTCTCATCTATGCTTTTAGATGTCTTCAGATCTGGTTTCTTGCTTTCATCATTTGTTCTGAATATATTAAATCCAAGTCCAGTCTTATCATAGGATGGTTTCCCAAAAGAAACTTGTTCATCGATCTTCTCACTATTTGAATATAGCCTTTCAAGTTGTTGTTTGGATTGAGTCAGTTCACCTTTCACAATCTTATTGTACTTCTCAAGTTTTGCATACTACACATTTACTTTCTCAAATTTGGATGTCACTTTTTCAAGTTTAGATTTCAGTTCTTCATTTTCAATCTTTACAGCTTCATTCTCAAATTTCAGATTTACTTCATTTTTTCTATTTCCATCTTTCAAACTAAGCTTCAAATTTACTATCTTCAATACATGCTTAAGGATCTCATTTTCTTTTTCCAAGTTGCTATCACAATCTTCAATAAAAATTTTAGATTCCTTTTCAGATCTCAGATCTTCTATCTTGTTTTTCAATTTCTCAATAAGGTTCTTTGCATCATCATATTTCCTTTTCAGAGTGTTTCTTACATCAGTAAGCATATCAATCTGCTTAAGAGCTTCATCAAGATTCTTCTGTAGTTGATCCATATCCATAGAGATCTTACTCGAGCTGCTAGGCTTTCCTTGAATGATTCTTTTCCGAGTAACTAAGCTCTGATACCAATTGTTAGAAATAGGGAATACTGAGAGGGGGGGCGAATCAATATTCTACAAACTTTATCTCTTGCCCAATTATGGATATAACAGATTTTCTTTATACATGTATAACATAAGAAACTAAACAATATGCATAACAATAAAGAACTCATAACACATGATATGTTCTCGAGGAAACCCTGGCCAAGGGAAAACCCCGGTGGGGATGGTACCCACAAAGATCCACTAATCAAAAGTATCTTGTTAAGGATGTTGACCCTGTTAGGAGTCTATTACATATGTATAGTGTATCAGTCCTGGTTAAGGGACTATAGGCCTTGTTAGAAGCCTCAACCCTGTTAGGAGTTGTAGATACAAAATCTGATTACAAGATGAGCCCACTGCCCAAACAAGTAATATACAATGTATACTAATTACAAAAATGGATTAAGGTACATAACCTTATAATGCTTGCATCAATGTCTTCTTCACTGCCCTTACATTCGCATCATATCATATCATCACCATATTACACTTCTCATTCATTCTTACAATTACAATTACATATATACAAGTTATTGAGGCTAATAACTTTACATGGTCAGCTTCCATATATTTTTATCTAAGGGTAAACATCTAGGATTTCATCCCTTTATATTGTTAAGTCATTATTTTGGTAAACAAAATAATCCCTTAACTCTTTACCAATTTTGTCTTCTTATCCTGACCTGTCGGCTTAACACTGTCTTCGGTAAAACTGCCATAACTAATTCTGTACATTTCATACTGACTTGCACTCTGAGATGGGTCATTAGTAGCCATCATAGCATCTATGTTCAAGTGCGCAAGCACTGAACTTGCTCCAGTCAATGTCGCAAACCAAAACTATATCCTAGTACACTATGAAAATATTGTCTCACACTTAGACAAATTTGCATTGCGATCTGCCATACTTGCTCTTTGACCTATGCACTCTTAATGTGGATCATATGTTTCCATAATGACAACATCTATGTACTCACTTTAGCCAAATTGCCAACATACAATAGGGTAGCCACATATGTCGGCCAAGACACAAAACATATTAGCCATAAAATAAAAGATATTAAAATTATTTAACATGCTACGACTGAACCTAGATATAGGTCATACTTAAGAATTGTTCATATCACATTAACACAGGACCTAATTATACGTCGCCCTTAAGATACATAAGCTTCATATCACATTTACTAAAAGATAAGCAAATTATGGAACCATTGGAACACCACAACCAAGTCTAAGACTTGATGAACAAAACTTTTGAACCAACTGATAGATAAGAACTGATAAAAAAAATCCAGATAAATATACTAAAAAACTTCTGATAAATTGTAAGAATACACAAGTAGCAGGGATACCCGATAGAATTCTATAACATAACAAGAATCCATTATATACAATAACAAAATATTCATATTTACCAAAAGCATATATGATGAAGGGTGCTCCCCTTAATACCACAAACACATAACAGAAATAGAGAAACAACAACAATATGCAAGAACAGAAAATTGGCTTCTTATTATCTCCACAAATGTGGAATTACAAACTTTCAGAATTACAATATGCAAAGCCACATGGGCATTCCCTTACAATATTCTGTAGGACAAAGCCTCGAACTATTACCCAGATCTACTACCCAGAACTATTCTGAACTGCCTAAGACAATAATACAGCCTTCCTTATATAGGCAATTTCCACCGCCCGAGAAGGTTCCAGAAATTTAGCCCTAAGGGCCGACCAAACTTAGAATTATTTTATTTTTCAATTTATTACATCAAAGTCGGCTCAAAATAACTTTTGAAACCCGAACAGAAATTTTGAAGGAAAATTATTTTCCGCCATTTCAGGTGACCCGACTTCCGAAGATCATAAGTCATCACCAGTTGACCCGATTGACTATTATAACCCCATTTTGGAAACGCCACGAAGCGCTCTACAGGCTTGACCAATGCAAGCGCCCATTACCCAAATTTTTGACCTCATCCGGGGCCTCTAAAGCCTTCAAAACTGAGTTCGAAGTTTCTGTACCCTGCTGCCAATACCGAAAATCTTCAATATCTTCAAAACTACACCTGATCTAGCCATGAAACTTTGCTGGCAGACTTATATGACCAAAATGAACCTCCAAGAAAGAAATCAGATCATTCTGAGCACATACGAAAATTACCAAAAATAGTAACTTTCCATAAATAGCAGCTCTGCACAAAATAGCCCTTATTGAATATAAAAACAGAAATATTTTTGGGTGATGCAAGATTGCTCTTACACCCAGGATGCTCCTGCATCAGACACCCGGGGTAATTTGAGAAGTGACCCTGTCAGGACTCAGGCGTGCAGAGGAAAACCAAGACGGTTAACCTCCTCCTTTGTTAGCCATGATGAATCTTCAACAGGTCGTCCTTTCCATTTGACCAAATATTCTTCATATGTCCTATTCCTTGTGCTTCTGCCAACACGACTGTCCAGTATGTCTTCAATCTCCTTGATATCTGAACTAGTTGCTGGAATACTCCACTGTGCTGCTGTGATCTCATCTTCAACACCTCCTTCATGATACTCTGTCAGATCTGAAATGTTAAACACTGGTGAAATATTTAGCTCAGTAGGCAATTCTACCTCATATGCGTTTCCTGAATCATCTTTCTTCAGTATCTTACATGGTCCAAACTTCTTCATTTTCAGCTTGTTATATGTACCAACTGGAAACCGCTCCTTCCGCAAATAAACCATGACTTCATCACCAACCTAAAATTCCTTATACCTCCTTTTCTCATCTGCCTTAGCCTTATACTATGCGTTCATCTTGGTAATATGCTTCCTCACCTCCTCATGGATGTTCTTCAAATGTTCTGCAAAATCCTCAGCCTCAGCACTACTTATTTCTCCTTTATCTATCTTTCTCAATTCAGATGCATTTCTCGGACTACTTCCATATACAATCTGGAATGGTGATTTACCAGTGCTCCTATTGACAGAATTATTGTATGCAAATTCTGCCTGTGGTAAAATCAAATCCCATCCTGTTGGCTTATCTCCAACCAAACATCTCAGCAGATTTCCCAAACTTCTATTCACCACCTCTGTCTGTCCATCAGTCTGTGGATGATGTGATGAACTGAACTTCAAATCTGTCTTCAACTTCTTCCACAATGTACGCCAGAAATATCCAACAAACTTAGTGTCCCGATCTGAAACTATGGTCTTTGGCAAACCATGAAGTCTCACTACTTCTCTGAAAAATAATTCTGCTACATGAACAGCATCATTAGTCTTCTTGCAGGGAATGAAATGTGCCATCTTTGAAAATCTGTCAACCACCACAAAAATTGAATCGTGTCCCCGCTGTGTCCTCGGTAAACCAAGAACAAAGTCCATGCTGATATCCTCCCAAGGCTTCTCTGGTACGGGTAATGGCTGATACAATCCTGTATTCTGCTTCACTCCTTTCGCCATCTGACATACTCTGCAACTCTGTACAAACTTCTTCACATCTTGCTGCAACTGTGGCCAATAATAATTCTCACTAACCAAACCAAGGGTTTTATCACGACCAAAATGTCCAGCCAATCCTCCGCTATGCTTCTCCTTGATGAGATTCTCCCTCATAGAACTTCGTGGAATGCACAACTGACTCCCTCTGAATAGCATATCATTCTGGATGATGAAATCCAACCATTTCGTCCTGTCTAGAGTAACAGGTTCTGTACAAGCTTTCCAAGCTTCACCAAAATCAGGATCCTCTGGATACAAATTCTTGAGTTCCTTGAACCCAACCACTTCAATCTGCATTTCGGTCAGAAATAGTTGCCTTCTGCTAAGAGCATCTGCAACCCTATTAGACTTTCCACTCCTGTGTTTCAAAACAAATGTATAACTCTGCAAAAACTCAACCCATTTCAAATGCCTTTGATTCAATTTTCCTTGACTATTCAAATATTACAAAGCTTGATGATCAGTATACAAAACAAACTCCTTAGGAAGTAGATAATGTCTCCACTTCTTTAATGCCTGAACTATAGCATAAAATTCCTGATCATAAACAGAATACTTCCTCTTGGCATCATTTAACTTCTCACTGAAATAAGCAATAGGTTTACCTTCTTGGCTCATAACAGCTCCTATTGCAGTACCACTAGCATCACAATCTACTTGAAACACCTTATTAAAATCCGGAAGTGCTAAAACAGGTTGTTCTGTAACTTTTTGTTTCAACAATTGAAAACTCTTTTCTGCCCCATTAGTCCACTTAAACTCTTTTCTATCCCCTCTCATTGTTTCAGTCAAGGGTCCACAAATACTGCTAAAATTTCTGATAAACTTTCTGTAAAAGCTAGCTAGACCATGAAAAGATCTTACCTCAGTAGCACTCCTTGGAGTAGGCCATTCAAGGATAGCCTGTACCTTCTCTGGGTCCATTTTTAGACCTTCTGCTGAAACTACAAATCCCAAATACACTAACTCTTTCTTCACAAAACTGCACTTCTTCAAATTAATCAACAATTTCTCTTCTCTCAACTTCTCAAACACCATACGAATATGCATCATATGTTCCTCCAATGTCTTGCTAAAAATCAAACTATCATCTAGGTAAACAATGACAAACTTACCCAGAAATTCTTTCAGAACCTCGTTCATGAGCCGCATGAAAGTGCTCGGTGCATTGGTTAGCCCAAAAGGCATGACTAACCACTCATATAGTCCTTCCTTTGTCTTGAATGCAGTCTTCCATTCATCTCCTTCTCTGATCCGAATCTGATGATATCCACTCTTCAGATCTATCTTTGAAAAATACATAGCTCCACTCAAACAGTCCATAATATCATCCATTCGTGGCAATGGAAACCTGTACTCGATCGTGATCTTATTTATTGCCCTAGAATCTGTACACATCCTCCATTCTCCATTCTTCTTTGGTGCTAATACCGCTGGTATAGCATAGGGACTCAGACTCTCTCGAATCAATCCTTTTTGTAACAGTTCATGCACTTGTCTGTTCAACTCCTCACTTTCTGCAGGTGTCATTCTGTGTGCTGCCTTATTCGGCAAACTCGCTCCTGGGATCAAGTCCATCTGATGACTGATCTTCCTGACTGGTGGTAATCCATCAGGCACGTTATCGGATACAATATCCTGAAACTCATTCAACAAATCTGCAACTTCTACAGGAACATCTTCTACTTCCTCTTTACCAGCTTTTGGAATTAAAGCAAAACATACATGCTCATGCCTCATACCATCTAGGAATTTCCTTCCATCAACAAATGTTATTCTTGCATTACCACATACCTTTTCTTCGGTCTCCTTCAATGGCTTTAGCTTATGTCGCACTCCATCCTTTGTCAGGGAATAGGTATTCGCATGACCATCGTGTACATCACATCTATCAAACTACCACGGTCTACCCAATAACATATGACATGCATCCATAGAGATGATATCACATAGTACCTCATCTTGGTACCCGCCGATCTTGAACTTCACTAGGCATTGTTCATTGACCATGACCTTGTGGTCATCCTGTACCCAGGCAATCCGATATGGATGTGGGTGTTTCTGTCTCTTGAGTTTCAACTTTGTCACCATCTCTTCTAACACCAAATTGTCAGTGCTTCCACTATCAATAATCACATCACAACATTTACCTTCACACTTGCACCTGGTACGAAACAGGCTCCTCCTTTGCTCAGGTTCATTCTCACCACTCAACAAGACTCTTCTGTTAATCAACGTTTCTCCTCTTTCAGCATCTTCAGAATTTGATGATCTGGCATCTTCATCTACATGTGCAACTCTGGCCTGGCCTTCATTTGTCCTGTCTGTTCTGCCTTGGCGCTGAGGACATTCAAATGCCCTATGACCTTCTTCTCCACAGTGAAAACATGTTCCACGGAAGCCTCCTCTTCCAGATCCTTGTCCTCTTCCTCTTCCTCTCTGATCTCTATTATTCTGATCCTGGAAGCGATTGAAATTATTTCCACGCTGATTCTGACTGCTACTGGCCTCATCCTTCTTTTTCAGATCTTCATTTCGGCCACCATATGACCGTCCACCAGATCGTCCACCGCGACCTCTTCCATTTTGTCTGCTCTCGAACTTCTTGTTCAGCTTTTCCTCTACTTTTAGGGCAAATTGGTATGCCTCCTCAATACTGTTCATTCGAACCAGATTCAGCTCCTCCTGAATGCTTGGCCTTAACCCATTAAGGTATCGGGCAACTTTCTCCTTATCAGCTTCTGCATGGCCTGTTCTGATGAGAAGTCGATAGAACTCTTCTATATACTCCTGAACAGATCTTCCTGCTTGCTTCAAACTCTGCATTTTCTTCAGTAGGTCAAGCTCATAATCAACAGGAATGAACTGCCGCTTTAATTTATCCACCATCCGATCCCATCTTGTGATTTTATCTTTCCCTCTTCTATTTCGCTCCAATTGAATTTCTTGCCACCAGATCTTCGCATGACCTTTCAGTCTGGCCTTCGCAAATTTGACTCTATCAGGATCGTCAACATCTTCGTACTCAAAATATTCCTCACATTCATTGATCTAGTCGATCAATTCCTCTGGGTTAAGATTTCCAGAAAATGTAGGAACCTCAATCTTAGGTCTTTTCCCAATCTTGGAAATCACCCGAAAAAGTCTTTCTTCCTCATGGTTCACAATTTCAACTTCTCCTTCTTGATATTCTTCTTCGGCTTCATCCTCACTTTCATCTCTGACATTAAGATTCATTCCTCTGCGAATCTCTTCTTGCAATGCTCGCACTTGTCTCTGCAGCTCTCTAACCTCAGGTGTCACAACACCAGGTCTTCCGCCACGTTCTCTTCGTGGAGGCATTTTCGCGATGCGCGCTGAAACCTTAACCACGGTCCTGGTGCAAACTACCTCACAGTCGGTGATCTGTTTACACACTCAAGAACCCCTGCTCTGATACCACCTGATGAAGGGTGCTCCCCTTAATACCACAAACACATAACAGAAATAGAGAAACAACAACAATATGCAAGAACAGAAAATTGGCTTCTTATTATCTCCACAAATGTGGAATTACAAACTTTCAGAATTACAATATGCAAAGCCACATGGGCATTCCCTTACAATATTCTGTAGGACAAAGTCTCGAACTATTACCCAGATCTACTACCCAGAACTATTCTGAACTGCCTAAGACAATAATACAGCCTTCCTTATATAGGCAATTTCCACCGCCCGAGAAGGTTCCAGAAATTTAGCCCTAAGGGCCGACCAAACTTAGAATTATTTTATTTTTCAATTTATTACATCAAATTCGGCTCAAAATAACTTTTGAAACCCGAACAGAAATTTTGAAGGAAAATTATTTTCCGCCATTTCAGGTGACCCGACTTCCGAAGATCATAAATCATCACCAGTTGACCCGATTGACTATTATAACCCCATTTCGAAAATGCCACAAAGCGCTCTACAGGCTTGACCAGTGCAAGTGCCTATTACCCAAATTTTTGACCTCATCCGGGGCCTCTAAAGCCTTCAAAACTGAGTTCGAAGTTTCTGTACCCTGCTGCCAATACCGAAAATCTTCAATATCTTCAAAACTACACCTGATCTAGCCATGAAACTTTGCTGGCAGACTTATATGACCAAAATGAACCTCCAAGAAAGAAATCAGATCATTCTGAGCACATACAAAAATTACCAAAAATAGTAACTTTCCATAAATAGCAGCTCTGCACAAAATAGCCATTATTGAATATAAAAACAGAAATAGTTTTGGGTGATGCAAGATTGCTTTTACACCCAGGATGCTCCTGCATCAATATATTACAATAGTAGGAATAAGTACACTTGACATCATACTCCAAAATTGTATGTACAATTTTTTTTTTTGCATATAACCAAAATCATGTCACCTCACCGACAACCAACTAGTATCCAACTGATACTGTGAACAACTGGCAATACAAATATGCAACCACTATAAGGATTTGACATCAGTGATAACAATGCCAACACCATCTCAATATTTTTAACACACATATTTTCACTAAATATTTTTTAAAGCTTTGGATGGGTTGGATAAGCATGCCTATAAATTTTTGTTGTTTGATCATGTTCAGTTTTGAAGATATTAAAGTTTTCATTTTTGAAGTTGTCAAAGTAATTTTTTGAAGTCAATTTTGAAGGCTTTTGAGTCTTTGATACTAGCTAAAAATGTGTATAACTAGAATAGTAGGTTACAAGTTCATTTTGCATGTTGTGATCTTTTTGGTCATTCAAATGGTTTATCAATCAAAATTGTGGTTAAAAAGTTATGGCCTCTAGAAGTTGGGTCTCCTAAAATAGGTATCTAAAACCATGTGAAACACATTAATGAGTTGTAAAATGGGGTTACATATGTTGGTGTCCTATTTTACACATCACAGGGCATGTTTTATTAGAGATAATATGGGCACTCCTTTATAAGTTCTTTTTAGCCCATGGTTTTGTAATTTTGTTTAATGATTTCATGTATTGTATCTCCTTATATTAGGTGCATGAGATGGAAGGTATGTGTTACAGTCTTATAGCTATTCAATTGTCTCTAGATCTATCTTTGGCGACACTCCTAGGAGATGCTTGCTCTGAAAGTATATTGTAATATGTTATTGATTTTTGAATAATATATCAAGAGTGACTTTTGGAGTGTGGGAGCTTTCTCCCGAAAAGGTTTTTCCCACATGAATCATAGTGTTGTGGTATGCATGTTATTTATATTAAGTTTCTATAATTTTTATAAAGATATGAGAATATTTTTACATTGCCTCTAATGTAGGAAGTTGTTTCACTACCTCAATTTCCTTACAAGCTATGGTCAATTATTCTAAAGCCCACATCTAAACACTATAACATTATAACATGCTTAAATTATGTCCTCCGTGGGACCAAAAAGAGGAGTGACCACTTTTGGTTCTCCATCTTTCCGCACTTACCCAGTTTTGACATATTGATAGAAAAAACTCCAATGCAATCTACCTAGAAAAATTCTAAATAATATCTATGGGTTGAAAAAAATTGTTGTCATTATATTGATATATAACCAAAATGGATCCAATATTCTTGTTACTATTGAAGACTCCTATTAATGAGCTTTATAATTATTTTGTATTGTAAACATTATTGATTATTGATAATAAAAAAATTATATGGCTTAGGAATGTTGGATTTTCTCCTTAACACATTTTTCAACATAAATTATGTGTTGTTATTTATTCTATTTATCTATTTATGTTTTGAATGTGCATTTGAGTCTACACCTATAAAGGAGTTTAGAAAATTTTGCAACTATTTCTCTACTTAGATTGGTGTATGAAGCATCTTTCATGCACTTAGCCTCCTTTCAATACATAACATGGGGAGTAAAGATAGATAATAAATCTTAAGTTTTACTCTTGAGTTCACTTGCCTCAAGGATTGATAGCTAATGATCTTTGTCCATGCCGCACATTAGAATTAAAATAAGTAATTTAATGCAGCTTAAATTTTCATTATGCGGGATTCCATAGATTTGATCAAGGACTTACAAAAGTAGTCTTGTGCATTGTCAAAGCCTGAAAGAAAACTATGTAATATTTGCAGTTTTCTTTAGTAAGGACTTGAACCATTTTTAAATACCTTGGGAAAATTATTGAATTGCAAAGGCTAAGTTTGCCTAGGTCAACCCCTTTGATTAGAAAAAAATATGGCCTTGGAAATGATTGAAATAAAACTATTTTTATTCTAAATGTCCTTGAATGATGTGAAGCATAATTAGGTACCTTTACTAGTCTTAAAAAATGATTCTTCCCTTGTAATTTTGATGTTCATTGAATGCCTTCAAATAATAGAACATAGTGAGTAATTTAATACAAATACATATCAAGTTAGCTCATAATGGTGACTATAATAGGTAGTTTTTGGTTGACACAAATTTAAAAAAGGTGTTAATATCAACAGAATGAATGCATGGGAATGCACGTAAGGATAGGTCTATTAATGGCTAAAATACAAATATGTTTGTATATATATAGGTAAAATATAATTAAACGTATAAAATAATATAAATAGAAAAAGATGACAAATCAAAGAATAAACCCCTTTACATAAGAATATGCTCTTTATAAATATATAATTACATTAAGCCAAATTTGAAAGAAAAATTGGCCTAACATTAATGAAATTGACATAATTATATAAATATCACCATCATAAGCATATACATCATATAACATGAATTAAATATCAATAAAAACTAGCTAATTTTTAAACATTTTTTATTGTCATATTCACCAATATAAATAAATAAATAAATCACTTAAATTATTAACAAATGTAGAACTAAAAATATTTTAGACAATTTCACTAAATAAAAATGCCAGAATAAGAAAAAATAAAGTGTTAACAAAACTTTTGGTCTATACACAGAGTTGAATAGTTATAAATTATTGTTCTATATATAGAATTGAATAGTTATAAATGAATGAATCCCAAGCATAAATCTTATTGTAAACATTTTATAATGTTATTATTCACCAATACCCATAAATAAATAAAAAATCATAATAATTATTTACATATCTATAATTAAAAAATATTTTAAACAAATCTCACAAAAATAAAATAAAGAAACTGAAAAATTGAAACATCAATAGATGTTTGAACTGGTATACATAGGATTGAATAATAATGAATGAGTTTATGAGAAGCAAATGTTACTACTACAAAAGATGGAATCTTATTAAATTCAAGTCCTCACACAACAAATAAAAAAGTTTAATTGCAATTATAAAGTTTGCCAAGACTATCAGATATCGTAAAATTATATTCCACGTAAACAAATAACCTTAAAAATCTCATTTCTGACCAGATATGGGGACAAAAGTGTTTCGATTATTATAACTGGAATCTCATTAAATATGAGCTTATTGTCATGAATTAAAAATGCAAGCATTATTTTATCTCATCTATACTAATAGTAATCTTCTTATTAATGTATTTGTATTACTGATATTGGCGGCTAATAGCTATCAAATAGCTGGCAGGATAATAATTCGATTCCAGTGCAATAAAAATTGTTTGAAATATCTATATTAGAATACTTAATTAGAATATGTAGCAGTTATTTGCATTTGATTAAACTGATACTTAATATCTGATGTTAATCCGGCGGCTAAGCCAACTGGGCTTTAATAAAAATCAATATATTGTTTTTATGTTTTGGACTTCTGTACTTCACATCCAAGGGCGGCTTGGTTTTGTTTAGTTTTGTGCCTTTTGGACCACTGGTTCGTTTGCTTTTGCTTTCAATGGAATATGTTGAATTGTCTTTTTGTATTGTATTCATCCAAATTAAAGAATATACAAAACTGGTAACAGCTGGTTATATAATGACATACAGTGGCGCAGAATTGACTTTGTTATAGGTTGTTGTTTTCTTAACAGCTTATAAACTATTATATTAATGTATTATCTGGTAGTAGTTTTTGATAGTGGCAACTTTTATGTTTTATTTGTCCTACTTCAAGTTTTATTTTTGGGAGTGATAATTGAGTATTTTATTGTCAGTTTTATTCTTAGAAAAATTGCTGGTGTCAGTTTTATTGTAAGTAAATTAAGGAACTATTTTTATTTTTTCAGATTTGTTCATATTTTCTTTTGCTTTTTGCTTTGAGGAAGGTTATACATTTTGTAAATTTGTTTGTAAATAAATGAATACAGTTTATCATTCTTATTCTTGCTCCAATTTTTTCTTTTTCTTTTTATTTTCAAGTTGGTTCTTTTCCTTCTAGCTAGATTCATATGGTGATGTGCAGATTAAGTTATTTTTTTTCATGATATATAAGAGCATATGTGAGCTTCGAAGAAGGAGCGTGAACTATCTAAATTACACGTACTGAAGATTAGAGTTAAAGAATGTCATTGGATTACATTGTCTTTGTACATGTCTATTAATGTCTTTAGTATATTCATGAATTGTTCATCATTATTTTCATCATTCTAATGTCAATCTAACTTCAGAGAATTATTTGTCTTGGAAAAAAGGGATAAAGAGTCACATCCATATCTCCTTGGGCCCATTCTTGAGCCAAGTTAAATAGATATGAACAAAGAATGCATGGTTTAATAGTAATGACATGATCTATTACTAATCTCACATAGAGCACACTAAGTACCCTTTCATTGCTTGGACAATCATCTAAGAAATGTCTGAAATTTATGTTTCCTTGAATGAATAGGCTCCTATTGATGATACTAAGATTTTTGCTGCTCCATCTTGTGTCGGGACATCCTTTTGGGATGATCAATTTATTGATAACCCATCTATGTATATGTGTATATGTATATGTATATGCATATGCTTATGCATGTGTGTGTGTGTGTAAACACATATTAGAATTACATTCTTCAAGGTTCATATTGGGATTCAAAAATGGATGCAATGTTAAGTACTAAGAATCATATTATCAAGAAAAGTAAGGGATTGTTATGAATGATTTTCTCCTATACATTTGAGATATCCTAGTTGTAAAAAATGGGCCCTAACCCATAATACTATTTTCTATATCATTTCATTCTTCTAGATTAATATTAATTATATAAAAAAGTAGAATAACAATGTATAATTGTCATGACAACTAGAATTTTTTTAAGCTTACGTTGAGAGTTAGAAGACTATCCATATGGTAAGGGGGAACAACTATGACATCAACATTGAGGGGATCCTCGGAACCCATGAGTCATGTCTTGAACAAACCTTGTGGCCAACTCTATGAAAATGTCCACATGGAGAATCATCTTTTCTATTAGGAGATGATGACACATAATAAATAGTCATAAGGGTATTGACATAATTTCAATAAGGTGTTTGAAAGTGGGAAACCTCTAGATTGGTCTCCACCTAGGTTTGTAAAATAATATTACCATATGATGGATTTAGTATACAACTTGAGAAATGAACATTCATTGTAGAACCTAAAGTTAATGCATTTTTTAAATACTTTAATATGATGAATATTGCTTCCTCTTTGACTAATCTTTCATAAATTTTTGGTTTTGTTTCTTCTCATGGGGAAGCATATTTTTTGATGATCATGGACCATCTTCTACATATAGTTTTGATCATCTACTATTGAAGATACATTGTAGAGAGATACATTGTCTCTTCCATATCACTTTTGCAAAGACCTCCTTGTGGTGAAGATGTTGGAGATTTTTGAGATATATTACATATATGTGTTAACATTAATGTTTTGTCATTGATATCAACATATTTCCTTATTTTGGGCAGTGTTCTTGGTTTGTTTAGTAATGTGTTTGCATTAGTTTGGCGACTATATTGACGATCAGATGTTGTGTAGTTGAAGATATATTGAGGAATGTATGTACTTGATCTTGTTCAAGTTTCAAAGGTTCACATTGTTCTTTGAGTGAGTCTCAAGTGATTTATTAGAGATTGTTTTTCTGGTTGTTCAAGAAGTGACGGTGTTGCAGTGTTTGGATTAGTGAGGATTGGTTATTTAATATTTTTGGTTGTTAACCTGGTGGTGAGTTTAGGACATAGATGTGTGTCCTCATATCGAATGGTTCATGACTCAAATTCTGGCAAGCTATTTTTCTTGTGTAATAGATGATTATGTTTGGTGTTCTTCTTGAGTAGTGTAGAGACAATTATGAATTTTGAGATAGAGTTTCTTATGTTATTGATGTGGAATTTCACCTTACTTGCTGATGTTTCTAGATCACATCCTATTCACATTGCTAGATCTCATTGGGTTATGTGATTGGATTCAATGATTTTCCTATGACATGTTGATGTTTTATTATTCTTGGCGAACTTGGTCAAATAAAATGTTGTAAAGGATCATGGTGTGATTCATGGATTTGGAGTGTGTTTGGGATGATTTGGGTTCTAGCTATGTCTTTACAGACATGTCTTAGATCGCAATGATGTTTATATTATATTTAATGTAATATCTTGTAAATAGGTCCATGGCCGATGTTGTGTGAATAAGTTGATGTAATTTTTTTAAAGATGTAATCAATTGTATGTGCAAAAGGAGAGATATATATAGAAGCACTTGGATATGCAAAAAGGTATGAATGGAATATGTAATTGAGACAAAGATTTGTAACACTTCATCGGAGATTTATTGGAATATCAGAGATGGTATCAGTCAGTTCATAAAGTAGTGGATTGTTGTCCATAGTGGACTATAGTCCATTTTGGGGTTTTATCCCTTTTTGTAATCTTGGGTTGGTTGCCCTTTGAGCAGTGAGCTCTAGGTAGTTAGCTAGAATGCATGTTCATTCCCCTTTGTACCTTTAACATGTTTATTATGCTAGTACATCATCTCTTGAGTTTGATCGCTACCATGGATTTTCCCTTAACCAGGTTTCCAAGAAAAAATTCTAGTTTTATGTGTTGGCATTAAGCAGTATTGCCACTAGTGACAACACTTATTAGCATTCTGAGTACAAACCGAGCAGACAGTGTAAACCGAGAAGACAGTGCAAACCGAGCAGACAGTGTAAACCGAGAAGACAGTGCAAACCGAGCAGACAGTGTAAACCGAGAAGACAGTGCAAACCGAGCAGACAGTGTAAACCGAGAAGACAGTGCAAACCGAGCAGACAGTGTAAACCGAGAAGACAGTATAAACCGAGCAGACAGTGTAAACCGAGAAGACAGTGCAAACCGAGCAGACAGTGCAAACCGAGCAGACAGTGCAAACCGAGCAGACAGTGCAAACCGAGCAGACAGTGCAAACCGAGCAAGTTAGTACAAACCGATCAGGACAATGAAAACCGAGTAACATCTTGTCTACCGAGTCACCAATGCTTACCGAGTTCAATACCTACCGAGTGATCAGTATGAACCGTGCCTTCACTTCTACCGAGTGCATGACGATGCCGAGTAATGCAGTGGACGCCGAGTATCAGAAAGTCACCGAGTCAGTGTGAAGGAACCGAGTAACCATATTTGGGCCGACTTAGTAGCACTTATGTTTATTTGTCAAGCCGACTGTGCAATTGTAATTGTAATTAATTGTTTGAAACCTGTATATAAACAATGATGTAGAAATAAAAGAAATATGCACAAGTAATGAAATATATGATATAGAATATATAAAAGAGTAACAAAGGCAGAAATAAGCGAATTGCAGAAGGCTTCAGAAGTATAAGATACAGAAAAGACAAATTCATCACAGAAGGTGATCAGTACATCAGCGAATCTCATTCAGCAATCCAGTTGCAAAGCAGAGATCTACTGTTTCATTCTAACAGGTGAATCAGTACTAAATCCTTTAACCGGGTAGACTTAACAGTCTTTGTATAAATCTCTTTACCGAGTGCATACTTCACTGTATGTTTGTAAATCCTTTAACAGGGTGGATTTAGCAATCCTTATTGCTCCTAACAGGGCAGATCATCGGAAGTGATCAAATTGTAAGCCTTAACCGGCCAACTTTATTCTGCAGTATTAAAGCTTTGTGGGTTTCATCCCCACCCCAGTTTTACTTTCTTTTGGAAGGTTTCTGGGTAACCAAATCCATGTGTCTTTATTGTGAATGCTTTTTAAGTTTCATTCTTTCTGTATGCAAAGGTTAAAAGTAAAATACATGTTAAAATTAGAAGAGAATTTGGAGTTACTGATTCACCCCTCCCCTCTCAGTAACTTGGTTAATTCCTGAATATTTCCAACAATTGGTATCAGAGCTACATTGGTTCTCAAGACAAAGCTTAACTAGCTTGAGCAAAGATCCAGGACAATGGAGGTATTCAAACTGAACAAGGTGATTGAAAATGAAAAGCTAGATCTGGAAATGGCCATAGCTAAACTCAAAGAAGCAAAAGAACATCTTTCCCAATCCCTAAGAAGAAGGAAGGAACTTGCAAATCAGATGAATGATCAGAATTACATTGAAGAAAAGATTGAAGATCTTCTTCCCTCAAATAACTCAGATGAAGCAAACAATGCTATCAAAGAACTCCTAGAAAAGAATGGGTCTCTGCAGGAAGAAGTGAGAAAATTGAAAAGAGAACAAGAACTACACTCTACAAGATTCTGTGAGATCTTGGAACAGAAAAACAAGTTGAAAGATGAATTAGATGAAAGAAACATTGAAGTCCAAAACAAAACCCTTCAGCTAGAAAACCTAATTGATCAGATCTCTCATACAAATGAAGAAATTCTAAATCTAAGTTCAGAAATAGAAAACACAAAAGAAGAACTAAGATCTGAAAAGGAAATCAATCTAAGATTGATGGATGACCTAAATGCTGAAAAACAAATCAATGAAGGAATGCTGAAAAGTCAAGAAGACTTGAATCAGCTGTATGAACGAAATCTTCATAGGCAAAAAGGAAAAGCAGGACTTGGATACAAAGAAGAAGGCGAATCCTCTAAGCAAGGTACTAAAAGAAATCAAAAACCTACTTGTAATCATTGTGGTAAAATAGGACATACTTCAAATAAATGTTGGAACAATGAAAAAGCAGAATTCAATGGAAAATGTTATAGCTGCAATCAACCTGGTCATAAAGCAAATGAATGCAGGGAAAAACCTAGATTCAGAGGTAATTGTCACAAGTGCAACAAACAAGGTCACAAGGCATCCGAGTGCAGATCCAAGATATTTAATCCAGCAGAACAAATTGTGAAAGCAATGTTTGGATGGGACTACAACACCTGGTGTAGATGTCATTACTGTGGAGAATATGGACAGATTGGCATGAATTGCATAAAACATCATCTAAGGAAAAGAGATACTACCATAAGATGTTTCAAATGCACTAAACTCGGTCACATAGCCAGAAACTGCATGAATGACAGTGAAATTGAAGAAGGAAAGAAGAATGAAGCAACTAAGGTCAGGAAACAGGTCAGACAAAAATGGATTCCTAAAGCTACCGAGAAATCCAGTCCAAGTATTGGAATGGATGGCTCTACCGACTCAGACTAAATTTCCAAGGAAGCACTGGAACTGTACTCTCATAGATCAATCTCAAACAGTTCCAGAACCGAAATTAAAAGAAAAGTCTAAATCAGCATACAAGATGCAGTGAGATCTCAGCGAGGTCGGTATAGTCTTCACCGAGCGAGGTCGGTATAGTCTTCACCGAGCGAGGTCAGTATAGTCTTCACCGAGCGAGGTCGGAGCATTATGAATTCTCGAGTTCACCGAGTTGCGAAGTCTTTTCCGAGCAATTAATTCTTGGTGGGTGACAGTCTGTCAGAATTCCTACCCTAATTTGAAATGAGCATTAATGACAGAATTTTAAACAAAAAGCAAGTAATCGAACTCATTCTTCACCGCAAATCTTTAAGCACTTTCAGAGCAGAAAACTTCAAGGGCAACCCGGCGATTTAATACTCTTGTGAAAGGAATTTTCTGTCAGCTACCATGGCATCATCCAGCACCTCAGCGAAGAAAGGATCAGACATGTTAGTCCAAGGGGAGTGGAAAGCACCAGATTTTAAGATCGTGCCCGCAGTTGCAACCGCCCTAGATCCGAACGGAGCTCAATCTCAGATTCCTCCTAAGGTACTGCTTATCAACGATATCCGTAATCATTTTAACTGTTCTATTCAAGAAATGGGAAACCTAGAACTAGACATTGTGCGTGAGGAACTATGTGTGGATGGTACTTTGAAACCCGAGCACAAACATCTGGAAGATAAGGGTTTAGTCCACATTGCACATCTTCCTCGAAACTTTTGAGATAAATGGGTTAGGTACATTCTCAGCCGAGTACACGATGGCAAGATTTGGCTTGAGCAACCTATTGAGATCACAAGGAAAATGATTCATCATGTTACCGGTCTTCCCATGTTGAACAAAGCGAAAACTACCAAAACCCTAGGTCGGACGGAACTAGAGAAGAAAACCCTAGCCGAGTGGGATGGTAGAGGCATGAAGGTTAGCAGCATTACCGACGCCGAACTGAAGTTTGGTACACATATTATTGCACACAAGATTTACAGTTCTAGTCGACAGAACAGTGTCTCATGTGAAGCTGTTGACCTAGCATACAAAGTGGTCAAAAACAACTTGACATTTGACCTAGCAGACTTATTGTTGAAACAGTTCAACAAGAACATGGAAAGCATCAAAACTTCCAAAAACAATCCATGTAAGTTTGGATCTTTGATAGTCTGTTTATTCTTCTATGTTCAAAAATTCTTCCCTTCAAAAGGAAAAGTTGTATGGAGAAAAGATGTGCCTGTACTTTATGAAATCAATGAATACATCGCAGAAATGGGTGAAAACTTTGAAAGCATCATGGATAATTATTTTGAGTCTTTCAAAGAGAAAATGAATGACAGATTCCGGATTCCACAGAAGTTGGTGGAAGATTACAAAGATGATATCTGTTTTATGGTAGATTGTGATAATGTGTATATTCAAGCAGTTAAACCAAGAACTGTGTATGCAAAACCTCTTCCTTATGAGGTGAATATTGATGAAACCAAGAACATTATTGAAGCACTTCTAAATCAGCCTGTCAATCCCAAAGCCCCATATTTTGGAACATATGATGAAGCTAAGATGAGAATTGAACTAAGCATAAAGCTTCCACAGGCGGTAAACAAAGGAAAGAAAAGAATAGCTAAAATGCAAATGATAACCGAAGAAAAAGAAGAAATAGGTGAAAAAGAAGAGGAAAAGGATGAGAAAACAGAGGAACCAGAACCTGCAAAGAAGAAAGGAAAAGTTTTTATCACTAAGGCATCTGTGCCTCCCACTGCTGTGTTCACAAGGAGAAATACAAGAGGAAAGGCAGACAAGGTAGAAAAGGCAGATAAGGACATAGTATTCAAAAGGCCTCCTCTAACCCTTCAAGAAAAGCTCAAACTCTTCAGAGATGGATCAGGATCTGGAGTAAGTAACATAAAATCCTTGAGATATGAAACCAGATCGGAAGCAGAGCAGAAGGAAATAGAAGATGCTGTTGTTGAGAAGATGGGACAGTGGAAATACTCTCCTGAAGAAATTACCCCACAGGTTCCTGCAGTTCTATTGAATCCGATAAGAATGAGATGGAGCAATGCAAGGCAAACTGTAATAGACATATTTGATCAAAACCTAAGACAGTTGATGCCGAGCCTGAACAATGATGAAGTGAAGAAGGCAATAAAAGAGAATGAAAACAAGATGACACTGAAGTTCAATACTTGTTTGATTTTGATCAACAATATTGAATCGGTTGTGAAGGCTGCAAAAGCCACATGGAAGAACATTTACCACCTTCACCAACCGAGCATTGAAACTGTAATTATAAAGGATATTGAAGATGACAGCGATGAGCAAGAAGAAGACACCGAGGTAGATGATACTGTAAGGATAGTAGCAGAAGTCATTGCATCCCTTCCTACCTCTCCAGTGAAAGTCTCTACATCCAGCCCAGAGACACCTTCAAGCATGGTTGTGACAACTTCCACATTTGTCCAATCATCCCTAGCAACATCAGAGGCAGCTACCATTTCTTCTACCGAGCTGCAGTCTCCTGTACCAGTAAGTTTTCCAGCTTTTGAATCATCAAGTGTAAATATTGTAAGTTCTCCAGTAGAAAGTATACCAGTGTCAATAGCCAGCCCTATTTTATCTACTATCACTACTACAAGAGCATTAAGTACAGATAAGCCTAAGGCTCTACCGAGTATAAAATTTTTGGGTAAAAATATAGTTGAGGATATAGACCTAGACGAAGAGATAGAGATTCCTACTCTAGCTTTTGCAAATCTCTCAGCAGACCAGATGCAGAATATAGGTGAGATCCTCCAAAGGAAAGCAAAACAAAAGAAGCTTAAGGAGGAAAGAGACAAGGAGTATCAAATCATCAAGGATGCTAAGGACATTTTGTCTGATGCATTAGGCATTAAAGTAGACTCCTCCCAGCATGTTTTGTTACAATTGGCAGAAGCAGTTGAGAAATACAATGAGGACTCATCCGGGACAGAAAAGTTAGTTGAAAGAGCCGAGAAGAGATTCAACAATAAAGTGCTTGAGCACATTGCTCAGCACATAGCTATTAACCAAGTGGAATTGTCTTCAGTTTTGTCTAACACAGAGTCTATTTATTCGAATGCTACCTCTCTTTTGGCCAGACTATGCAATTTTGCCGAGTTCACAAAGGATGTCAAAAATAAAATGAATAAAATGGATGAGGATATGAAGATTAGCATACAGAAGCTGCAACTTGAACCAAGTTCAAGCTCTGCTCATCACATGAAAATTTCACATCTATCCAATATGCAGTCTGATCTATTGAAAGAAGACTCAAGGATCCGGTCCACACTGCTAGACATCCAACACATGATCCTTCCCATCATGAATACAATGTATAAGCACATTGAACATTCCAGAACATTGATTCATGACAATCAGTTCTCCATAGCAGATCACATGATTGAACTCTCTGCAGAAATCCAAATTGCCATACAAACATGTAAGATTCTGCAAGAAAGTTGGGACAGAACCCTGGCACTAATAATGATGGTATATTCTGATTTCTTATCAAATTTTGGATTCTCTCTGTAAATAAATTGTATATGCACCTTTGGCATTATCATCAAAAAGGGGGAGATATGTATAGAAGGAGAGAGATGTATACTGTATAGATTTGTATAAGAAACAGTTAGCACATTGAAAGGGGGAGACAATGTATATAGCCCTATAACAAAGACAAATTTTGAAAAATCAAAATAAAACTCAGCATGATTCGGTGTATATAAATTTTGGCCAATAAGTGTTTTTGTCACTAATGCCAAAGGGGGAGATTGTTGGCATTAAGCAGTATTGCCACTAGTGACAACACTTATTAGCATTCTGAGTACAAACCGAGCAGACAGTGTAAACCGAGAAGACAGTGCAAACCGAGCAGACAGTGTAAACCGAGAAGACAGTGCAAACCGAGCAGACAGTGTAAACCGAGAAGACAGTGCAAACCGAGCAGACAGTGTAAACCGAGAAGACAGTGCAAACCGAGCAGACAGTGTAAACCGAGCAGACAGTATAAACTGAGCAGACAGTGTAAACCGAGCAGACAGTGCAAACCGAGCAGACAGTGCAAACCGAGCAGACAGTGCAAACCGAGCAGACAGTGCAAACCGAGCAGACAGTGGAAACCGAGCAAGTTAGTACAAACCGATCAGGACAATGAAAACCGAGTAACATCTTGTCTACCGAGTCACCAATGCTTACCGAGTTCAATACCTACCGAGTGATCAGTATGAACCGTGCCTTCACTTCTACCGAGTGCATGATGATGCCGAGTAATGCAGTGGACGCCGAGTATCAGAAAGTCACCGAGTCAGTGTGAAGGAACCGAGTAACCATATTTGGGCCGACTTAGTAGCACTTATGTTTATTTGTCAAGCCGACTGTGCAATTGTAATTGTAATTAATTGTTTGAAACCTGTATATAAACAATGATGTAGAAATAAAAGAAATATGCACAAGTAATGAAATATATGATATAGAATATATAAAAGAGTAACAAAGGCAGAAATAAGCGAATTGCAGAAGGCTTCAGAAGTATAAGATACAGAAAAGACAAATTCATCACAGAAGGTGATCAGTACATCAGCGAATCTCATTCAGCAATCCAGTTGCAAAGCAGAGATCTACTGTTTCATTCTAACAGGTGAATCAGTACTAAATCCTTTAACCGGGTAGACTTAACAGTCTTTGTATAAATCTCTTTACCGAGTGCATACTTCACTGTATGTTTGTAAATCCTTTAACAGGGTGGATTTAGCAATCCTTATTGCTCCTAACAGGGCAGATCATCGGAAGTGATCAAATTGTAAGCCTTAACCGGCCAACTTTATTCTGCAGTATTAAAGCTTTGTGGGTTTCATCCCCACCCCAGTTTTACTTTCTTTTGGAAGGTTTCTGGGTAACCAAATCCATGTGTCTTTATTGTGAATGCTTTTTAAGTTTCATGCTTTCTGTATGCAAAGGTTAAAAGTAAAATACATGTTAAAATTAGAAGAGAATTTGGAGTTACTGATTCACCCCTCCCCTCTCAGTAACTTCGTTAATTCCTGAATATTTCCAACATTATGTGTTCTTATTATTTATGGTTTAGTGCTTTAATACTTACCATTATGATCTAAGTTTTGTGGTTAAGTATTGAGTGATATTTTGAAATTAATTGACACAATTGATTTATCCCCCCTCTTAGTTGTGTGTATTTCCTTGTTTCAACCAAGCTTCGAATGGCTTAGGAACAAACCCTAATACCAGAGATAGGACAAAGGACATAAAGTGCACAAAAATTGCAATCAGTTGCAAGCATCAAATTTGTAGGTTAGTTTGAGCGCCAAGTCTTCTGTAACAGTCTCCAAAAACAACTTTATTTATGCCAGGTGTTATCAAAATGCCTTAATCAGCCTCTTCCTATTTGAACAAACAAGACCTTCAACCACCATTCTCAAAGTTACAGTCCTCTATTTTTAACTGGTATGGGATTTTGGGAAATCATTATGATCCAGGTGGCTACCTGACGCTTTGTTTTTTCACTTTATTACCTGCAACTATCCTTAGATGATGCAAGAGCATCCTAGGATTCTTGGAAATCCTATATCATCCAAAAATATGTTTTTCTTTGAAGGTAAATTGTTAGTTTTGATCTTGGTTTGGTGGAGTTCTTGCTTAGTTTGGGAGACCGGTTGCTTGGTTTATGTGGTTATCGGGGTGCTCATTCTCTAAAGAAGGCTAGGTGACTGAAGGCGTCAGTTCACTGATGCTCAGTGATAACTGCATTTCTCGGTCATGCTTGGCATGGTCGATCGACTGGTGCTCAGTTATTTCCTCTATTGCTCGGTGTTCTTGCTTACCGACTGGATTGTTTTGTTAGATCGGTTTGGCCGACTGGTGCATTTAATTTGGGTCACGCTCCTCAAGTTATGGATTGACCGTTGGATGTGTGGGGACCTAGATCTGGCGTGTTGCATTCTTCTATGTGGATCTGATGACCGTTTAGGGCCATCTTTGAGAGTTTAATTATTTTGTAAGGCTATGTGAGAGCCGACTGATGTTTTAGCATTTAATATTTATTTTTAGGGGTTTATTATTTCATCAGCCAACTTGTGGCTGGGAATCAGTATTTATAGGATGCTTGGGTAGTTGTTTAGGGGCATCAGATGGTTGGAAGGAAGGTTAGTATCCTGCGAGCTTAGGAAAAGGAAGATTGCTTGGAAGTTTGAGTACAAGTTTAGATCTTTCCTGGGTGCCTACTAGTGTGTTGTGCGTTGTAGACCTAGACTAGTTGAATGCTGATGTTGGGGAAAAGATTTGGATCCAACAAGATCTTGTAGACTATTACTTGCATTGTAATTGGTCATAATTGAGAAGGCTTTACAGCCTGGCACATTTCATGTAATCGGTAATTTGATGAATAAAGACTTATGTTTCTTTTCAGATCTATTATTGTTATTGTGTAAACCTGTTGCATATTGGTTTGGCTACAAGGTTGGTCAGTCCTTAATTAGATCCACCAACCTTGACTGCATCATTAAAAAATAAAACTAATTCATTCTTGTCACCTTTGGTTCATTGACAAAAAAAAAACCCTGGCAAAACCCTTTAAACAATTCAAATCTTGACTGCAACAGTTAATCATTCCAAGTTTAAAACATGGTCATCAATTCATCTCTTTTTTGGCAAATCAGGCGGCTCTCATTAATCTACAATCATTGACCAAGCCTTCAATCATTTTTTAACACATGACCATCGATCTTCACTAAAGGAAAGGGTCAATGGTTGTCACAACATCGTGATCAATAAAGCCCCGTGCATATTTTCTTTATGGTAATGCAACAACCATCAGATCAAGGAAGATCTAAGGTGATTTTAATTTTGTAGCATCCCAGTCTCACTGACAACATCCATTTAACAAGCCCTATTGACCAATGAAAATCAAACACATCAGCAATACCTAGCACGCGGACCCACTGTCTTACTCACCTCTCATCAGACGAATGTCGCAAGATTTCAAAGAAACAAACCTCGATCACTTTACCATTGCAAAGATATGATAGTCATAGGATCTTTTGCAAGCTGTCAGATCTTTAAACATGCTAAAACCTTGGCCCTACTAACAAATGCCAAGTCATTTTTACTGCAACCAATCAGGAGAAAACACCTCAGATCTCTCTGGCAGAGGACCCACTCTTTTGTTACCATCACATCAAATGGTTGTCGCAAGATAGTGATGGATGAATCTTCTCATTGCACACATATGACAACCGTCAATATTTACTTTTCTTTATAGGCTGAAAACCCTGGCCCCATTGACAACACCCACATCACCATCACTTGTGGTCAATAAGAAACTAGCACCTGTGCACACTTGGCATCGGACCTACTTGATAGAAGTGTTGAGTTGTCATCAAGATCAATGGTTGTCACAAAATCGCAAAGGGAAAGAAAAAGATTTGAAAATGTGCGACAACTGTTAGATTAAAGGAGATTAAGCCTTTAATCAAACACCAAAACTTAGGGAAAATAAACACTTGGGACTTAGGAAATATTAAAGCCATCGAGACTTTAGGAAAAATTAAAGGCCGCACCAGCCTAGGTAAATAAGAACTTAGAAAAAGGCCCCACTCGATGGTAAAATAAAGCACATGCTTTATTAGAACTTAAGTGATCCAAAAAGTAACTTCAAAATAGAATGAGGGTAGGGTTTTTTAGACTTAGTCATTTTTTGAAATCCTTTGTAAATGGATAAACCCTAGTTCTACAAACCTTAAAAATGCAATATCTCACTGGTTTTTTCAATTGAGCACATGCACTTTTGATTGAAACTTGATGACACCATAAACTACCCCTGGTTAAGGGTGCAATCCATGAAACCTTATAAATCTTCTTTGTTGTTCAAAACAAAATTAAGTAGCAGGACATGACACTTCCTTAGGGTTTTGTAGGAGTAGACATTCTTATTGGATTTTGGTTATGACTAGAAAATGGCCCAACACCATGAGAGAGAGAGAGAGAGAGATCTTATATATTAGTATTTAGGGTTTATAGATTAGTATAGGGTTTAGGGTTTATGACCTAGTTAGGGATTTCTATATGTAGGGTTTAGGGAATACTACAAGGTTTAGGGATTAAGGTTTAAGGTTTTGGGTTTAGGTATTAGATCTTAGTGAGAGATATGATGAGAGAGGGGGAGAGAGGGGGATGAAGAGATATGGTTTAGGGTTTTTTGTGTATGCCTTATGGTTAGAGAGAGATGCGAGAGAGAGGGTTAAGGGACTATGATTTAGGGTTTATAGATTAGTATAGGGTTTAGGGTTTACCTGACTTAGGGATTAGGGTTTGGGGACTACTAAAGTGTTAGAGAGAGATGGGGTTAGGGCTTAACACTTAGAGTTTAGGGTTAGAGAGAGAAAGAGGGATAGAGAGAGAGAGAGGAAGGAAGAGAGATTATGGTTTAGGGCATAAGTCTTAGGGTTTATAGTTAGAGAGAGAAATAGATGAGGGAGAGAGGGTTAAGGGATTAAGGCTTAGGATTTATGGTTTAGGAATTAGTATAGGGTTTATGGCTTATGGATTAGGGTTTAGATTTTTAGGTTTAAGACTTAGAGCTTAAGGCTTAGGGACTAGTATAAGGTTAGAGAGAGATGGGGTTAGGTCTTATGTATTAGACTTTAGGATTAGAGAGAGAGGAAGATAGAGGGATGGAGGAAAGGAGAGGGCTTATAGTTTAGTGTGCATCACTTAGTGTTTACAACTAGAGAGAGATATGGGAGAGAGAGGATTAAGGGCTTAGGGCTTATCATTTAGGCTTTAGGGATTAGTGTATGGTTTAGTCTTAATAATAAAAATGGTCTACTACATGACTTGAAAAAATGGCTATATCATTAAGTTATATGAGCACATATTCTCATAATAAACCTTTAAGATTCACATCCATAGCTTATAGAATGTGGCATATGGATTTGTTAGTCCAAATTAAATTTTACAATAGGCATAAATTCTCCATTTATTAGTAAATGTAACTTCTTATATTGGTTTGATTCTCAGACTAGAATCCAATTATAGCATGAATAACCATCCAAGAAAGAAAATATTTCTCCGCCAAAATCTTAGACAATATTTGTTACATAGAGGGAAGGGAAAGATGTTTTTTAAGAAAAGGATACCCACTAGTAATGTTTAATAGGAAAAAAAATGTTATCCTCTATGAGCTTAGATAACTCTTTTCCCATTAAGGGCTCTATCTCAGGGTTATCTTATCTTTATTTTTGTTTAATAGGCTTTGAATTAGGATCTAACTTTGTGGTATGCTGAGATAAACTAAGGTAAAAAAATCTTTAGATCTTCATATGTCCGAGAAATTACATAATTATATTTTTGAAAAACATTTATGAATATTTCTTGTTCAATTTTGTAACATACCTTTCCTAGGTTAAGTGTCTTTCCATCAGCAATGGTAACTAGTTTGTAGTCAACTTTCTTTGTAGCTAAGTTTAAATATTTACATCTAAGCTGATCATCGGAATTGAGGATTCCCTCCAAGGTGACTAGACTTTTAGGAAACTTATTAGAATTGAGCTGCATGATTTGGTATCCATATTGAAAATTTTCCTTCACTTTGCAAGAAATTGACAATCTACTGATCTAAATGAAACACTTTCCATTTTTCTTGATTCTCTAGGAAAACAAGCCTTACAATAATCCTAGAATATGTTGTTCCTTTTTGTCTACATCATGTGATAGTATGTCATATTGAGTACCAAATTGTACAAGTCATCAACATGTTTATCCTAATTTCTAGGAACACTCTAAATATTGAGGGCCTTGAATCCTTCAATCAAGTCCAAAAATTTGTATTTGTATGATTGAGGAGGTTGTTCTTCATTGTGATTTGAGCTCTAATTTGATTGACAACTAATTCATAGTCTCCAAAAGCTAATAAAATCTTGATATTTCCTTTTTGTGCTAGCTGGAGACCTTGAATTAAGGCTTCATACTTGGCTGCATTATTAGTACAATTGAATAGGAGCTTGAAATATAAATAAAAATTTACCTTATTATGAGAAACTAATATTATAGGTCAACACCTTCACCATTCTTGTTGTACTTGAAACATAAAAAAAAATGTTCCACAATCCCTCTATATCCTCTTAATCTTTAATGAGATTAGGGATAGGAGCAGTCTCCTCATGAATGTATTAGGTTCTAAGACCAGTTTCTTCAACTTCTTGTAATGAATTAAATTTAAAAGAATTATCCCATTCATCTAATAGATATTAGAAATCTATGGATTATGTATTCTTCTACCTCTTCATGCAAGGTGAAATTCGTATTGTTAGGACTAGGTATGTAAGGCTCTATATGATTATTAGCCATGTGATCTACTTTTATAAAAACTTTTGTACCATATCTAGTTCTTAAAATTACATGGTACCAATAAGAGGATAGAAACCCACCTATTTTAAAACTAAAATCCCTAGATAGTGATGGAAATATGGTATCACACAATTGAGAATGGTGGGTGGGGTGGGGGGCGGGGGGGGGGGTGAATCAATTATGTCCAAAACTCCACAAATTAAACAATAATTTTACCTTAACTTTAGATTTGATAAATGAACAATGAAGCTCAAATCCACAACACATAACACCAAGATTGTTTGCATGGAAACCTGGTCAAGTGAAAAATCATGGTGGGGATGAACCCATAAGATGTTGTACTCCATTAAAAGTAAGTTATACTATGTTAGGAGTATTAATATAGGAAAACACATGCATTCAGACACGCTACCTAGAGCTCACTTCTCAAATACAAGAAGGGAAGGCTCATTGCCTTACAAAAAATTTGGACTACAATACACAAATCATGAGTTGGCTATTAGCATCTTCCAAGTTCCTATATTAGTTCCATTGAAGTACATATATAACTTTCTATTCCACATAAAATCTCTACCTTCAAATAAGGTATACTTTTAGCACATTTGCAAGCACATGATCCATATATTTATATATCTCTATCTCATTTACTCATACACACACTCTTGTAAACTCACACACAATCCACACATGAATAAAATTATATTAATTTATACAAATCTTTAAACTTGGAAGAATCAACAAGGTTGGATAAACTCTCACCACCTAAATATGAAAGATATAGTTCCTCTCTCAATTACAATATTGAATGTGAACCAATGAATGTCAGCTAGACATAAAATAGATGAACATTATCATCCTCGAGCACACTAAGTGTCCAATAATCACACCTTAATCATCCACAAAATGCAACAACAATAGGTAGGCCAAGAACATGAAGAACATAAACTCACCAACTAAAAATAATCAAATGTGAGCACCACGATAAATATGAACCAACAACACAATAGAAGCACAATCTAGAAACATCCACAAGCATCATGAATAACAATAGGAATATTCACAACAAATCAAACAACTAGAATTATTATCATCGTGAATCTATGAATACCAACAACAACCACTGTCAATAAAGAAAAATAGCTTGAAACCCTTGAAATCATGAACCAATTGAGTTGAGGAAAACACATCAATGTCCCAAATATGCTAACTAGATCCACACGGAAAAATATTGCAATGTGGAGTACTATGGATCAAAATACTATCACACTGTCACCACTTAAGAACTGAAAAAGTAGTCTTAAAAAATAAACCCATAACTCACTCAAATCTTTATACGAACCTCTGAAAGTTGAACATAGTCAACTACAAACCTCCCACAACACATTGATACCATCTACAAACTATGGCCTTCAAAATACAAGCTACATCATACCAAAAAACTAACTGAACATCTCTAAAACACTATATCACAGAAAAATAAATATGTTGATAGCAATGGAAACACACTTCTCAAATATGTGACAACACATCTCATTAGCACATATATGCACATTATTCCTATAGATAAGGAGATGGAAAAGTTTTCGGGAAGGTCTATAACTAATATGCCTTGCAAGATAGTAAAACCAAGACATGCATACAAGGCCAATTTTAAATATTTTACTAACCCCATCGTCTAGACAAAATTGCCAACTAATTAGAAAATTCCCTTAGTCATAGGTTCATATTGGATGCCGATAAGATCAACTATCTTCTTGGACATGATTGATCTACTAGCTCAGGGTTGAATCTATCATGCAATTGTGAACTAATTTATCTCATATAATTAAAGAGAGATAAAAGGAAGGTGGTTTACTTTTCTTACTTGTGTCTCCTTCCTCCTTGGATTGAACAAGACTAGTTGAAGTTGATGTTGACTTATTTTTGACCCTTCCAATTTTTTCACATTTTTCATCTCCTCTTGTAGAAAATCTCTTTGAGGTAGAATTAAGAGGGTGTGCCACATGGATACATTAATATTATCCTTCTTCATTTTCTCCACAATGTTCAAGGGGATGTTTTATATCTTAATAAGACCTTTAGAAACCAGAAGGTCTTGTTTTTATATAGGAGACACTTTAGGATCATATGGATTCTTTCTACTCTGATTTAAATTTTGATTTTGATCTAGAATAGTTTCATTTTATAGTGTTCTTAAGACCATGGTATGTGTGGTTTCTTTTGGAGTAGAATCCTGAGCTATCATAGAGGGTGAAACACTTTACATTGCTCTCTTTTTTCTTCTTGTTTTGTGTGCTACAATATCATTTCTCTCTTGATTGACCCCATGGTAATTTCCTTCCTTCTAATTAGCATAAGAAGAATCTCCTTGCGTTTGAGCTTTATATAAACACTAGATTGATTTGTATCATATTGTTGTCTTGAATTCATCAGTTCCTCTTGAACAAATGTTTCTTGAGAGAACCCCATAACTTGAAATTTATTCTCATCATGAGGTTGATTACACAGGGAACACCAATCATGACCCTGAGAAAGAATATTTTTCAATGGGACAAGTGTCCTTGTTGTATTTTTAGCTATATGGGGCACATTATTTAAGGGCTTAGCATGGCTCCATAAATTTTTTACTTGAGGAGATGGCCTATTCAACTGACTACTCTAATTTTATTCCTAATAAGGCCCACTTACTTGAGCTTGCTAACTTTTAAGAATCACAACCTCATTTCCAAGGTTCTACAATAGAGTAGCATAATTTTCCATTAGAGCCTTTAACTCCCATGATTCATTTGAGGATATGGAAATCAGTGGAGCATTTATGAGAGGTTGGCCTATAGGCACAAGGACAATAGGAGACATGGTGGGTTGTTGAGTCATAATTTAAGGGAACAAAGGAATTAGAGGCCTAGGAGCTAGTTCCCTATCTTTTATTAAATACTTTTTAGCTCTTATAGCTATATCATATCTAGTTGGCAGAATATATCCACCCATTATTTGTATTGTTTCGGCTATTTCAAAGTTAAGAGCTCTAAGATAATACAAGAAGGCACAACTAGGATATGGCTTCACTGAAGTAGGAGTTCTATACCATGTTTTTTGAAATCTATAATTGATACTATCATAAACTCATGGGGCTCTCTTTTGATTATAGTCAATTGCTCTACTAGTGACAAATGACCATTCTTGTCTTCAAAATGCTTGCATAATTTTTCACCTAACTCATCCCAATTATCGATCTAGAGTTGTGTGGTAATCCTTTATACCACTACAAGTATTTTCCTTTTAATGGTGATCCCAAAATTTTGATAGAAACATCATCCTCTATGATGCCATCAACATTGCAGATATTTGAAACTTCTAAGATATGTTCTACAAGGGAAATAAAAGTTTCACCAGTGAAATTTGGTAAAAATTTTAATGTAGGCACTAGTATATCATGCCTTTGAGCTAATATGAGAGGAATGATACCATTGAAGATAGAAAATATTTGATTCCTATAAAAACCATATAAAATATTGATATATTCAAATGAGAGGATGGGATCCTAGGTTTGCATGGTCTAAGAACTAGAGGAGTAGAAAGAGACATAGGGGATGTAGAAGCTACTTTTGTACCCCTTACTGGAGATAGTAAAAGTCCACTTCTCATTCTTCTAGAACTTGTAAATGAGAGTTGGGTATATTGAAAGTGTCCTCTAGAAGATGCCCTTATTTATATGCTAGGCATGAATCGCTACAAGTCTAGTCCATGAACTACGATATAAGAGTGGAGGTGCCAAGTGCTTGAAAATGAGCCACTTGAAGGATGAGATGTTGAGAGTAGCACCAATGTGTTAGCATGAACATTTAAATTCTTCACTTGACAACATCCAACTGGTAGTTTTTATTGTATTTTCTTGATAGTCTTGTCCCACTAGGCATGCCAAACATTGTTATCAAAATTTTTTGCATCCTTTCTTGACATTTGACCCCCAAGAAACCTTGTGAAATATGGAAACAGCCTCCAAGTGTGGGAACTTGACAAGTGAGGTTGAGTCTCAAGAGAAGGTCGACTTCCTTTGTAATTAGGGTGCAGTGTTGAACCAACTAAACAAGTTTGAAAAACCTACTTCTAACCTAATCTAATAGATTTTAGAGGAAAAGGGAAGAATTAAAGAAGAAATGAAAAAGGGGGGATGATGCACCAAATTAGAATATTGGTCTTCCTTTCCTAGAATTACACAAGACATCAATCAAAAATATCCAAAATTACACAATTTCTTAATTCATTAATCCTTAAGATCATACAAAGGTTAGACCTCAATGTGATATTGGAAGGAACCCAAGTTCACAGACAAGATCTATTTAATATAACAATGTTGCCAACCTAGAAATAAAGAAAGTACATCTAAGCAATAAAGCAATAAATTTTGCTCAAAATATTTGGATTTAGAAAGAGGTAAAATAGGAAGAAGATCCTCAAAATATATTAAACACGATTGCTTAAATTATAGTTCAGACATAAATTTGATTACAACATTGAAGTACAAACCCTAACTAAACTAGGGTTAGGTTACAAAGAAAACTAATTGGTTAATCAGATTAAGGAATCTAATCTTTGGCATGCATGCTAGTCTATGAGTTGACAAAAGGAGGTCACAAAGAATGCATCCCTAGGATCATTGAAATAAGGAATCCTTGGAATAAGATGGCTCTAAGCATAGACACATGGTGTGATTGTTCTTATGTTAAAGGAATAATGCTTGCAAATCATCAATAGGCATGGAAAATGTCCTAGGTTGTGTATGTAGAGCTTGTGGGAGTAATTGCAATGCCCCAAAGTCGTTAGAACAACTATGAATCCGATTAGGGTCGTTGGTTGGTTACCATTTAATTTCGACCAACTAGTCAGCAACAACCCTATGTTTGGCTCTCAAATTGTCCTTACACCCAAGTCGTTGATGAAGATCCTCACATGAAAACAAATGACTAAGATCCTCTTGAGAAGTCCCCGCAAAAATCGTCGAGTCCATTAGGGGTCGAAGAGACAAAAAATGCCTTTTCGAGGAGTGATCAACTTGTCATAATTGTTAGACAAAATGGTCCTCCTGACATCCAACACATACATGTAACTTGCAAGAGGGAAATAATTTTACCTGAGATTAGGGAGACCACAAAGTTCTCCCCAATGCCCAATGGGGACCCACCAACTAGCTTGCATTGTTTTCTTGATGACAACCACCCATCGAGGACTGAGCAGACCAAAACAAGGTCTCTTCGATGCCCAATCTACTTGCAATAAAAGGGGAAGTTGTCGAGAAGAATTGTTAGAGCATGAGGCTGGGGTCTAAAGCCTTGGGCATTTTGATAGGGGTGGAATTGACTTAGCCTATTTGTAGCATCTTAGATCGATTATTTGAAATGAGCTAAGGGAGACATAAAATGTCAACAAAAACCTAAGAGGACTAGTAATTTTCATCATATGTAACGTCATTGAACTCACTAGATCGAAATTATAAATCTAAAAATTATGTACATAAAAAACTTTCATAAAAAATATTAAGAAAACAAGCTACACAGTCATCTTGATATAAAGATATAAACTATTTATTATTATTATTTTATTTTTTAAAGATCTTTAAAATCACCCTCCCAAACGTATACATCTTTTTCCTTTTTATCAACCTCATCAACTCCTGAATTGAGGATACATATTTTCGGGTTTAATAACCTATAAGTTCAACACCTTTATAAGGGCACACGCTCTACCCACCACATGTTTTATCCCAAATTGGTGAAATCAAAAGAAAAGAAGAAAAAAGATTTTACGAAATGAATTAAATCCTGCACGGGTTGCCTAAAGTAGAGAAAATTTCGTGTCAGAATATATTGTACGGGGCATTGTACATGCACTCCGACCTTACGGAATGCACTCCAAGCCCGCTAGATTGAATCTGCACCTTTCATGTTTGGAATTTTTTTCAGTAGTTTGACTGGAGACTTATTCTTCATACGTGGATTTGTGATTAGAAACAACGTCCTTTTCTTCCGTATATGGAAGTATACGAGGTGACAATACGTAGATAATAGATATAGTATATGAAATAACTGTACTTCCTACCATAAGTCTAGCCACACGCTGCAACTCTGCTAATGTGAAATGACAGTGAAACAACCAAAAGAGGAAATTTATTTTCTTTGTTCCATCAATTTAAGAATATTAGGTATACGGACCCAGGTCAAATATTTTATTTTTATTGTAAATTCTTTTTGTTTCTCAATATAAATATAAATAAATAAATAAGTTATTTGTGTGTTATAAGAGAGAAATATTTTGGCACAAACTTTATGTTCATTTGTGACTTTGATTGTATGTCTTCAGATTGAAGTTGGAAGATGACTTGATAGATAGTGAAGTTCAGTTATATTGTATGTTTGCTTTAAATGATAGTAATAATTTACTAATCCTTAAACCAACTAGACGTACTAAATAATGAAATCACATAATCAATCTTTATATCAACTTTCAAAATTGACTGCATTATCTATCAAACCATCTCCTCTACCTCAATCTTAGTCACACATATTCCTTAAAATTTGTACTCAAGACATAAATACTTACCACAAAGGATCCATTCAATGTTCAACATTATAATATTTATTAAAAATAGTACACATGTTTGAAATTAAAGAAACTACTTCAAATACACATCAACTTTTAGTGAAATGACATAAATTTTAGTACTTTGATTTACTCTATTTAAATATGTTAAGAGATTCATATTAAATGTGATAGACATGTCTCTTATAAATGGTTAAAAACTTCACATTACAATATGTAGTAGTTTTTGTTATTTATTTCATATTTTTCTATTTACATACTATATATATATATATATATATATATATATATATATATATATATATATATATATATATATATATATATATATATATATATATATATATGTATGTATATATATATATATATTTTAATAATATGTCTTATGTTTTGTTCAATATATCAACATTACTATAATAACTTCTAATAAAAAGTAAGACTCCATTCTCCATTTACAATGGAGTTCAATGCTTCTACCAATAACAAATAATATATTCGGCTCACCAATAATAAAAAATAAATAATTTATATTTACTAGCATATTTTAAATTTCCACCCATTTGCTAACTCTCCAATTTAAAATGTATTGATCCCAACTATCTCATATTAGCCAATGAAATGTGACAACATTCACTATCATCCAAACAATGCATCCATACAAATAAAACAAAATAAAAAAATTCTTTTATAAATATGTTTACAAAAAGGGATTAACTTCACACAAATAAAACAAAAAAAAATTCTTTTATAAATATGTTTACAAAAGGGAATAACTTCACACAAATAAAACAAAAAAAATTCTTTTATAAATATGTTTACAATTAGAGTAAGCTTGTTTTGTCATTACATATATACTATGTTACCAGTTTATAAGGATAGGAGGTCAAGTTTAGGACCCGTTCTAGCCCCAGCTCGAAGGTTTGGTCATGTCTACGTGTGACTAAGATTGAGGTAGAGGAGAGGGTTTGATAGATAATGCAATCAATTTTCAAAATTGATATAATGATTGATTATGTGATTTCATTATTTAATATGTGTAGTTGATTTAAAGATTAGTAATTTAATACTATATTTAGGCTTTGTGCTTCTATGATTTCTCACATCCTCTTTTCAACTACAAGTAAAAATATATTATTTTTTAATTTTAGTTATAAGATAAAATTAAAAAAAATCCCGAGTTATAAGTTGATTTTTTTCCTTTTTCAATTTTAAGTTCACATTACTTTTTATTACATTTTTGAGGTATTTTATAAATTAATTTGAGGTCATTTCAACATAATTTTAAAATGAAGAGTTTTTTATTGTTTTGAAAAGGGTTTAGTTCTAATGTATTGCCATTCACAATATAAAAGTAATTTTGATTTTGCCTTTTAAATGTTTTATATAGTATAAATTAAGGTTAGAAGACAAAATTTCTCTTTGTATTCTCAAACAAATTAAAAAATAAAATAAGAATGAAATTCATCCTAAATTCTTCCAACTCAGTAGAGTCAAGCCTACAAGCTGGGGTTAGAACCGGCCTTAGACTCGACCTTCTATCACAACAGGATGCCTAACTTGCTCTTTGGTCCCTTAGACCAGTGATCTTGTGGACATCATTAACAACATTTCATTTCATTTCATCCTTATACATTGGTAACATAGTATATATGAATGACAAAACAAGCTTACTCTAACATAATATGTATGTAATGACAAAAACAAGCTTACTAAACTATGCAATAACTATTAAAATCTGTTAGGGCCCCTCCCAAAAAAAAAAAACTATTAGAATAACAATAATCATATATCTTGTAGGTGGAGGGACAAGAAAGTAACACAACTCAAAATAAGATTGAACAAATACCTGAAATATTATGAATTGAAATTCAGATGCGATAGAAATTGCATTGAATAAGAAAAAGAATCTTACCTACTGGGTAGAATTAGGGCAATATTCTGCAAGCACTCCCCTGAGCAAACACTACTGAATAAGACTTTTTTTCTTAAATTTGCAGGAGATTGATTGATTGCTCGCCCTACAACCCCATGTCATGAGAAAGCCAAGGGAGGCACTCTCTATGGATTCATTCTTCGAGCTGGTAGTAATCCAAGACACATTTGCAACTACCCAACTAAACAAATTGAATCTACACCTTACATTGTCCCTGGATTCACCTATATATAAATAACAAATGACCCAGCTGTTTAACTCAATGAAAATGACATCGATTCAAAAGGAATTGTATAACTTATATTAAAATTTTAATTTTAATATTTTTAAAGAGCCTTTCATTCTATATAATCAATTGAAAGATCTTTTTTCTTTTGATTTTTTTTTGCTTCTTTAGCAAAATTATTAGGGGAATCACAAATTAACAGTTCCGAGCCCTCACAATATCCACATCAATAATCCTAATTTCATCTGGGGTTCACTAAATCGTAGAATTTGTTAAATAGCTGGTAGGAAATAAATAATCTCAAATTTTGTTATGCATTTTGTTTTGTGCTCACAAATTCTAGCATTAGTGGAAATGCCAACTTTTTAATATAAGTTTTTATTAAATATTTTTTCCCATGTTTTAAACTAGGAAATTTGTTTGAAATGTTTAAAGATAGTAAGTAAGGAGCATCAGTAGTAGTTATAGTTAATTTGTATATTTTAAATTTCTGAAAATATTTATAGTTATTGTTCTGGCTTTTAGATAGTAAAGATGAATGTTGTGGGATTTATTATGCTGTGGTCAAAAGTGTTGTTTGGAAATATATTTCTTATTGTCCCATTATTCTTTGATTTTGACAACAAAATAAATTGTACAATTGATTTAATACTTATGCACAAATACTCCAATAATCATGCACTATCGGTAGACTAAAATTGTACGATTGATCTAGTTACTATTTCTTTCTGCCAATTGAATTCCTATTGACCCACTAATTATTTTTTAATAGACTTTTAATCAACAAAATCTAATAAACAATAATTGAAACATGAACAATAACTGATATTCTTTCTGTAATATGTAATGTTATAAACAATCTAAAAAATAATAAAATTTATAATTTGAAACAGCAGAGATTCCAGACAACCAAACCAATATTGCATATAAACTCTTAACATCAATGCAATACATAACTGTCAAATGACATTTGTCTGCAAAACATTTGTTTTGTATTGACCATCAACACAGATTTAAGTTGATATATTTCCTTCATTTTCTGCTAAATATATTAGTATTTAAACTGCAGATTTTTTAATTACTCCATCTTAGTTCATGTGTCAAAAGTTATATTTATAATGACGTCTAGCAAGATTTTACTATTGCGACCTAATTCCTCGTGCTTGCAAAAGATCAACATAGACCACGAGTTGTACTAGCACAAGGTGGGTTGTCCAAGCTCCAGCAGCAGAATGTACTCCATGTATTTTTATTTTGGCGTTTCATCTTTATAGATATCTTCTATCAATCATAAAACCTCTACGTTTGTTTTAATCTACATGCAAACGTGATGAAGGGTGCTCCCCTTAATACCACAAACACATAACAGAAATAGAGAAACAACAACAATATGCAAGAACAGAAAATTGGCTTCTTATTATCTCCACAAATGTGGAATTACAAACTTTCAGAATTACAATATGCAAAGCCACATGGGCATTCCCTTACAATATTCTGTAGGACAAAGCCTCGAATCAATATCCAGATCTACTACCCAGAACTATTCTGAACTGCCTAAGACAATAATACAGCCTTCCTTATATAGGCAACTTTCCACCGCCTGGGAAGGTTCCAGAATTTTAGCCAATAAGGCCGACCAAACTTAGAATTATTTTTTTTTATTTTACATTTCATTACATCATAGTCGGCTCAAAATAAATTTTGAAGAAAAATCATTTTTCGCCATTTCAGGTGACCCAACTTCCGAAGACCATAAGTCATCACCAGTTGACCCGATTGACTATTGTAACCCCATTTCGGAAAGGGCGCGAGGAGCTCTACAACGCTTGAATTAAGCAAGTTTCATTCAGCCCAAAATTCGACCTCATCCGGGGCCTCTAAAGCCTTCAAAACTGAGTTCGAAGTTTCTGTACCCTGCTGCCAATACCGAAAATCTTCAATATCTTCCAATATACACTTGATCTGGCAATGAAACTTTACTGGCAGACTTATATGACCAAAATGAACCTCCAAGAAAGAAATCAGATCATTCTGAGCACATACAAAAATTACCAAAAATAGTAACTTTACATAAATAGCAGCTCTGCACAAAATAGCCCTTATTGAATACAAAAATAGAAATATTTTTGGGTGATGCAAGATTGCTCTTACACCCAGGATGCTCCTGCATCAGACACCCGGGGTAATTTGAGAAGTGACCCTGTCACGACTCAGGTGTGCAGAGGAAAACCAAGACGGCTAATCTCCTCCTTTGTCAGCCATGATGAATCTTCAACAGGTCGTCCTTTCCACTTGACCAGATATTCTTCATATATCCTGTTCCTTGTGCTTCTGCCAATACGACTGTCCAGTATATCTTCGATCTCCTTAGTTTCTGAACTAGTTGCTGGAATACTCCACTGTGCTGCTGTGATCTCATCTTCAACACCTCCTTCATGATACTCTGTCAGGTCTGAAATGTTAAACACTGGTGAAATATTTAGCTCAGTAGGCAATTCTACCTCATATGCGTTTCCTGAATCATGTTTCTTCAGTATCCTACATGGTCCAAACTTCTTCATTTTCAGCTTTTTATATGTACCAACTGGAAACCGCTCCTTTCGCAAATGAACCATGACTTCATCACCAACTTGAAATTCCTTATACCTCCTTTTCTCATTTGCCTTAGCCTTATACTGTGCGTTCATCTTGGTAATATGCTTCCTCACCTCCTCATAGATGTTCTTCAAGTGTTTTGCAAAATCCTCAGCTTCAGCACTACTTATTTCTCCTTTATCTATCTTCCTCAATTCAAATGCATTTCTTGGACTACTTCCATATACAATCTGGAATGGTGATTTACCAGTGCTCCTGTTGACAGAATTATTGTATGCAAATTCTACCTGTGGTAAAATCAAATCCCATCCTGTTGGCTTATCTCCAACCAAACATCTCAGCAAATTTTCCAAACTCCTATTCACCACCTCTGTTTGTCCATCAGTCTGTGGATGATGTGATGAACTGAACTTCAAATATGTCTTTAACTTCTTCCACAATGTACGCCAGAAATATCCAACAAACTTAGTGTCCCGATCTGAAACTATGGTCTTTGGCAAACTATGAAGTCTCACTACTTCTCTAAAAAACAATTCTGCTACATGAACAGCATCATTAGTCTTCTTGCAGGGAATGAAATGTGCCATCTTTGAAAATCTGTCAACTACCACAAAAATTGAATCGTGTCCCCGCTGTGTCCTCGGTAAACCAAGAACAAAGTCCATACTGATATCCTCCCAAGGCTTCTCTGGTATAGATAATGGCTGATACAACCCTGTATTCTGCTTCACTCCTTTCGCCATCTGACATACTCTACAACTCTGTACAAACTTCTTCACATCTTGCTGCAATTGTGGCCAATAATAATTCTCACCAACCAAAGCAAGGGTTTTATCACGACCAAAGTGTCCAGCCAATCCTCCACTATGCTTCTCCTTGATGAGATTCTCCCTCATAGAACTTCGTGGAATGCACAACTGACTCCCTCTGAATAGCATATCATCCTGGATGATGAAATCCAACCATTTCGTCCTGTCTAGAGTAACAGGTTCTTTACAAGCTTTCCAAGCTTCACCAAAATCAGGATCCTCTAGATACAAATTCTTGAGCTCCTTGAACCCAACCACTTCAATCTGCATTTCTGTCAGTAGTAGTTTCCTTCTGCTAAGAGCATCTGCAACCTTATTAGACTTTCCACTCCTGTGTTTCAAAACAAATGTATAACTCTGCAAAAGTTCAACCCATTTCAAATGCCTTTGATTCAACTTTCCTTGACTATTCAAATATTGCAAAGCTTGATGATCAGTATACAAAACAAACTCCTTAGGAAGCAAATAGTGTCTCCACTTCTTTAATGCTTGAACTATAGCATAAAATTCCTGATCATAAACAGAATATTTTCTCTTGGCATCATTCAACTTCTCACTGAAATAAGCAATAGGTTTACCTTCTTGGCTCATAACAGCTCCTATTGCAGTACCACTAGCATCACAATCTACTTGAAACACCTTATTAAAATCTGGAAGTGCTAAAACAGGTTGTTCTGTAACTTTTTGTTTCAACAATTGAAAACTCTTTTCTGCCCCATTAGTCCACTTAAACTCTTTTCTATCCCCTCTCATTGTTTCAGTCAAGAGTCCACAAATACTGCTAAAATTTCTGATAAACTTTCTGTAAAAGCTAGCTAGACCATGAAAAGATCTTACCTCAGTAGCATTCCTTGGAGTAGGCCATTCAAGGATAGCCTGTACCTTCTCTGGGTCCATTTTTAGACCTTCTCCTAAAACTACAAACCCCAAATACACCAACTCTTTCTTCACAAAACTGCACTTCTTCAAATTAATCAACAATTTCTCTTCTCTCAGCTTCTCAAATGCCATACGAATATGCATCATATGCTCCTCCAATGTCTTACTAAAGATCAGAATATCATCTAGGTAAACAATGACAAACTTACCTAGAAATTCTTTCAGAACCTCGTTCATGAGCCGCATGAAAGTGCTCGGTGCATTGGTTAGCCCAAAAGGCATGACTAACCACTCATACAGTCCTTCCTTTGTCTTGAAGGCAGTCTTCCATTCATCTCCTTCTCTGATCTGAATCTGATGATATCCACTTTTCAGATCTATCTTTGAAAAATACACAGCTCCACTCAAACAGTCCATAATATCATCCATTCGTGGCAATGGAAACCTGTACTTGATTGTGATCTTGTTTATTGCCCTAGAATCTGTACACATCCTCCACTCTCCATTCTTCTTTGGTGCTAATACCGCTGGTACAGCACAGGCACTCAGACTCTCACGGATCAATCCTTTCTGTAGCAGTTCATGTACTTGTCTGTTCAACTCCTCACTTTCTGCAGGTGTCATTCTATGTGCTGCCTTATTCGGCAAACTCGCTCCTGGGATCAAATCCATTTGATGACTGATCTTCCTCACTGGTGGTAATCCATCAGGCACGTTATCGGATACAATATCCTGAAACTCATTCAACAAATCTGCAACTTCTACAGGAACATCTTCTACTTCCTCTTTACCAGCTTTTGGAATTAAAGCAAAACATACATGCTCATGCCTCATACCATCTAGGAAATTTCTTCCATCAACAAAAGTTATCCTTGCATTACCACATACCTTTTCTTCAGTCTCCTTCAATGGTTTTAGCTTATGTCGCACTCCATCCTTTGTCAGGGAATAGGTATTCGCATGGCCATCATGTACAGCACATCTGTCAAACTGCCATGGTCTACCCAACAACATATGACATGCATCCATAGATATGATATCACACAATACCTCATCTTGGTATCCGCCAATCTTGAACTTCACCAGGCATTGTTCATTGACCATGACCTTGTGGTCATCCTGTACCCAGGCAATCCGATATGGATGTGGGTGTTTCTGTCTCTTGAGCTTCAACTTTGTCACCATCTCTTCTGACACCAAATTGTCAGTGCTTCCACTATCGATAATCACATCACAACATTTACCTTCACACTTGCACCTGGTGCGAAACAAGCTCCTCCTTTGCTCAGGTTCATTCTCACCACTCAACAGGACTCTTCTGTTAATCAACGTTTCTCCTCTTTCAGCATCTTCAGAATTTGATGATCTGGCATCTTCATCTACATGTGCAATTCTGGCCTGGCCTTCATTTCTCCTGTCTGTTCTGCCTTGGCGCTGAGGACATTCAAATGCCCTATGACCTTCTTCTCCACAGTGAAAACATGTTCCACGGAAGCCACCTCTTCCAGATCCTTGTCCTCTTCCTCTTCCTCTTTGATCTCTATTATTCTGATCTTGGAAGCGATTGGAATTATTTTCTCGCTGATTCTGACTACTACTAGCCTCATCCTTCTTTTTCAGATCTTCATTTCGGCCACCATATGACCGTCCACCAGATCGTCCACCGCGACCTCTTCCGTTTTGTCTGCTCTCAAACTTCTTGTTCAGCTTTTCCTCTACTTTTAGGGCAAACTGGTATGCCTCCTCAATACTGTTCATTCGAACCAGATTCAGCTCCTCCTGAATGCTTGGCCTTAACCCATTAAGGTATCGGGCAACTTTCTCCTTATCAGCTTCTGCATGGCCTGTTCTGATGAGAAGTCGATAGAACTCCTCTGTATACTCCTGAACAGATCTTCCTGCTTGCTTCAAACTTTGCATTTTCTTTAGTAGATCAAGCTCATAATCAACAGGAATGAACTGTCGCTTCAATTTATCCACCATCCGATCCCATCTTGTGATTTTATCTTTCCCTCTTCTATTTCGCTCCAATTGAATTTCTTGCCACCAGATCTTCGCATGACCTTTCAGTCTGGCCTTTGCAAATTTGACCCTATCAGGATCCTCAACATCTTCATACTCAAAATATTCCTCACATTCATTGATCCAGTCGATCAATTCCTCTGGGTTAAGATTTCCAGAAAATGTAGGAACCTCAATCTTAGGTCTTTTCCCAATCTTGGAAATCGCCCGAAAAAGTCTTTCTTCCTCATGGTTCACAATTTCAACTTCTCCTTCTTGATATTCTTCTTCGGCTTCATCCTCGCTTTCGTCTCTGACATTAAGATTCATTCCTCTGCGAATCTCTTCTTGCAATGCTCGCACTTGTCTCTGCAGCTCTCTAACCTCAGGTGTTACAACACCAGCTCTTCCGCCACGTTCCCTTCGTGGAGGCATTTTCGCGATGCGTGCTGAAACCCTAGCCACGGTCCTGGTGCAAACTGCCTCACAGTCGGCGATCTGTTTACACACTCAAGAACTCCTGCTCTGATACCACTTGATGAAGGGTGCTCCCCTTAATACCACAAACACATAACAGAAATAGAGAAACAACAACAATATGCAAGAACAGAAAATTGGCTTCTTATTATCTCCACAAATGTGGAATTACAAACTTTCAGAATTACAATATGCAAAGCCACATGGGCATTCCCTTACAATATTCTGTAGGACAAAGCCTCGAATCAATACCCAGATCTACTACCCAGAACTATTCTGAACTGCCTAAGACAATAATACAGCCTTCCTTATATAGGCAACTTTCCACCGCCTGGGAAGGTTCCAGAATTTTAGCCAATAAGGCCGACCAAACTTAGAATTATTTTTTTTTATTTTACATTTCATTACATCATAGTCGGCTCAAAATAAATTTTGAAACCCGAACAGAAATTTTGAAGAAAAATCATTTTTCGCCATTTCAGGTGACCCAACTTCCGAAGACCATAAGTCATCACCAGTTGACCCGATTGACTATTGTAACCCCATTTCGGAAAGGGCACGAGGAGCTCTACAACATTTGAATTAAGCAAGCTTCATTCAACCCAAAATTCGACCTCATCCGGGGCCTCTAAAGCCTTCAAAACTGAGTTCGAAGTTTCTGTACCCTGCTGCCAATACCGAAAATCTTCAATATCTTCCAATATACACTTGATCTGGCAATGAAACTTTACTGGCAGACTTATATGACCAAAATGAACCTCCAAGAAAGAAATCAGATCATTCTGAGCACATACAAAAATTACCAAAAATAGTAACTTTTCATAAATAGCAGCTCTGCACAAAATAGCCCTTATTGAATACAAAAATAGAAATATTTTTGGGTGATGCAAGATTGCTCTTACACCCAGGATGCTCCTGCATCAAAACGAATTTTCTTGTTTTGTTTTCTAGCATTTCATGTTCTGATTAGAATTATTTCATGTTCCATTTTTTCATGTTATTTTTTACCATTCCTATAGAATTATAACCAAGTTGAGATGAAAATAGATCTTCCTAAAATATATGATGCTTTGAATTTTCTCACAAAGTTAGGATGTCGTTATTAATGAATTCAAACAAAATAAATAAAAAATTGAAAGGTTTCCACATAAAAGTAAGCATTTCAATGAAATTCAAAAATGGTTTCCACATAAAAGAAGGCATTTCAATGAAGTTCATCAAGATTAGGACATTACTTAAGAGTATAAATCATATACCTTCTACCAGGGTGATAAATATTAAGAGTATAAATCATATACCTTCTACCAGGGTGATAAATAATTCTTACAAGACACAGAAGAACAAATTGTCAAATTTGATGACTGACATGTAAAAGAGTTCAGAAACTATATTCCGATTTACCTAATCAGAATAAATTTCCAGGCTATCTCACCGTGCCTTCCTCCAAAAGGACTCATAAAAAATCACCATCACCCTCTTATTATTCTGCAGCAAGCTCATCTTTCCCTCCCCAAGCCTCGAACACACAACCTCCCAAAAATCCACAAACCCTACGGCAGAAACTTCTAGATGCACCCAAAACAAAAACACAGTTTGTGTCTCTCACTTGGAATTTCGGTGGGGCGGGTGGGCGTGGACTCATTGGAGATGAATGTGGCAAGCTGATTTTGGCTTATGGAGTGAATTTGGGTTCCCAAACTGCCCACATGGCTGAAGTGGCAGTGACCCATCATGAAATTATGTTGACTGGATAATTCAATTATAATAATCTTATTATTGAGGGGATGCCCTTATCATCATCATGATGTTAAATAGGGTAGTTAAGTCAAGATGGGAAATGACAGATATAATCTCCAAAAGAAGAAGATCATTGGCCATGCTGGTCAATGTTAGGATACAACATACCTTATGTAAGGGGAACTGTTCGGCTGAGAGATTGTTGACTATGGGTCGCTTCATGTATGCATTTCAAACTTGGTTCAAGATTCAAGGCTTTCCTTATGAGGTGTATGCTGCCAACACCCAAGATCTTCCCACACATGATGAAGGATGTCCAACCCCCTACTCATTCATGATGATTAGTCATAATTTAAGAGGCAATTATTACTAGGAGGTAAGGCTTTTAGCAGGGATTATTTCCCTAGTTTCCCCTTATTTTTTTGGCAACTTTCCTGTATTTCTTTCTTTCTTTGTCTTTGTTGAGTTACTTTCTTTCCAAGAAGTCATGGTAGTGGATCTTATCCAAACTAAGCTTGATACTTGTGAAGAATTCAAGAACAATTCTACTCTCTGTCCTATTCTTCAACTGGCCCATATGAATATTTATGTGGAAGGGATGAAGGGCTCTAACCTAGACTTATCTGAGGAATTCACTAAGTCTTGGGAGAAAGGCAAAGTGACCATTGGGGGCATTTCTTTTGTGGTCTCTGTCGAGTCTATTGTTGTTGTGACTAGTTTTTTGGTGGAAGTGACGACTCTTCCCAGAAACTTCAAAGCTCATTACAAGTAGGATTTCAAGGAATTCTTCAATCCTGGAGGAAAAATCCTCCTCTGGAAAATAGATTCAACCATGAAGAGCTCCAAAGAGAATGGAAGGATGTCGCTCTAGTGCTTATCAAATTCATCATTCTTGAAGGTATATTCAAATGTTTCCACTCCCATCTCTTTCCCATGCTTAATCATTTTATGCATGACATAAAACTTAATTTCCCATTTTGGATTTTATTGTCACTCTCCCAGTCCATTGTCAAAGCCCTAACCCATGGGGGATCTGTTTGCACTAAGGTTTGATTCTTCACATTGATAATTTTCATTTGGCTCTCACCTGAGGACTAGACCCAAAATATTCCCCTATCATTGTTGAACTCTCTAATCAGAAAGATAGTAAAAGGGTTTCCACTTTTTCCACTATCACTCCTCGTCCTAGTTTGACTAGAATTAACCTCCAAAAGAATGCCAAGATGAAATCATTAGGAAAAAGGACAAATATTGAGGAAGCCATTATTTTCTTTGAAGAGTATTCCTCTTCATGGTCCATAGAGCTGGATTGGACCCCTAAAAGAACCCCCCTCAAGAATGCTAAATAGACTTAGGAACCCCTTACACTCTCAAAGTTTCTACTACCCATTTCCCTAAAGACGACCCTAAGTTGTCTTCCCCATAGAATGTCTCTCTCCCCTATTCCTATAATCCCACCCCTGAAGATGAATCACTTGGATACTCCCACATTGTGGACAAAGTCAATAATTGTGTATCCTATATAATCGTTAGAATGCCATCGTCAAATGATTCATAGTGCATCTTCATACAACCAAGAAAATATCAACATGTACTTGAAGCTCTTGTGGAGGTAGAGGCTAAAGTAGAGTATTGGTCTTAGACTATGGTAGACTCTTTGGTTTAGGAAGCATTGAGAAAATTACAATGAAATTAGACAATTGGGATGCAATTGTAGATGAAGTTTTTGAATTAAGGAGAATGATTCCCTCCAAGAAGGAGAAACATGAAGTGTTGTTGACTTTGGCCAATCGTAAATCAAGTCAAGATTAGTTGAACAAAAAACTTAAAGAAATTATCATTTCAGCAAGGACATGGTAGAAAGGACCAAAAGCTTGCTTCATACTCTTTAGGAGGAGCTATAGTGTAGGAAAGATAAAAGAAGGAGAGAGACGACTACATTGCTGGAAAAAGATGTTCATTCTACTTTGGCCCCAACTTAGTGCTCTCACAGGAAGGGCTCTTTCTTGGAAACTCCAAAGGAGTTGAATTAGGAATGGAAGGAGGTCAAAACCACCTCCCTTTAGTTTCTGTCTCTATTTCTTTCCAGTCTTTCTATTTTGTTTATTGATGGTTCTTTCGTTAGTTTTTTGTCTAGTTGTTTCGCTAGTTCAATTCACTTCTTGTGAATTCCTTATGAATTGCCTTTGGGCTTAACGTTATGGGTTCAGGCCCTTTCTCAATTGACTTAATAAGAACAAATTTTGGGCTCTTGGCACAAGAATCACAAATTTCTTTTGCATACATGTAGCCTAGAAATCAAAATAAATAATTATCAAACTATAGTAGAATATAAATCTTATAGACTCAAATGCCATCATAAGCTTGCATCAGGAACAAACAATTGGATCATTGCAATTTAATCGAGAATGAATGTATGACATTAGTTTGAGAGAAAGAAGAAACTAAATACAAAATATTTGATTGATAATTTTAAGCTAGGCCTCTGAGTCTATTTTTCTCTATTCAAGTGTCTTACACATTTCATCGGCATGAATTAGAATGCGTTTCCCAAAAATCATTTCTCCTATAGTTAGCCATGACAAACTACTAAACCCAATAATTTCCAACCTAGCACTGCAACTAGTACAAACACCTCGGATCAAAATTTTGTAGTTTAAATAATAATACATTTAGCAGGAAATAGAAGACAATATATCTAATTAAATCATTGTTGATATAAATATGAAATGAAGGTTTTGTAGGGTCATGTCATTTTATAGCTATGTATTGCATTGATATTGAAGAATTTATATGAAATATTGGGTTGTTTGTGTGAAATATTCTTATACATCTCATCTTGAATCTACTCTTGCAAGATAATTATGAAGTGGACTATAATTTGATAAAAAAATACCTTTCAACTACTATTGCTATCATTACAAGAAAATTTATTACTTCTTTCAAAAAATAGACATCACTAGCATTATAAAGATTTAATTTTGTGATATCTCAGAGCCATACAAATGAAAATAGTGTGTTGTACGTAGTCAATGCCCACTGGTATTGAGTCGTAAAAACTAGAGGCATAAAATTAGATTTATGTAATTGATTTTATTTTAAAATTACAAGAAAAGAAGCACCCTTAGCCTTCTATTTTGGATTGACAAAAAAAGTGCCTTTTCCTCCCAATTCAAAGTATGGTTTTTCACTCTATAATGTAAATAATTGATGATTCTTGTTAAAATATATAATAAAATAATGAAAAAATCTATTTTGACAACATCTTAAGTATGTTAAACGAAAAACATTTCCCCTTATAAAAAAAAGGAAAGCCACCACATAAAACTAAGTTTTCCATATACTAAATTGGCTCTAATGATGAGGCTATGGAAGAAACTAGTACTCCTAGAAGGTGAAATAGGGTAGTCACATGCCCTAATAGTAAGGAGGAAAGTAAAATTGTGGACTCAAACTGAGGAATAAGAAGGGTACGAGAGTGAAGATAATTATGATAAAATAAAAGAGGAAAATGTTTAAAAATATAAGGATGTGAAGGTTGTAGATATCTTAGAGACTATACAGATAGATCTACACATGTGTCGGAGAGCATCAAAACATGACATATTGGTCTTACAAACAAGATAATGCCAGAGGAAGATGAGATTTCCAAACCGAGAGTAGTTGGGACCTATAGTGACATTTGATTAGGGTTCATTGTAACATATACCAACACAATGTATGATTTGTAGAAGACCAAAGCTAGAGTTATTGAGGTAGAGAGATAAATTGGGATCATGTATAGGTTTAGCTTACACGTGATGCATAATTTGACTACATCTCTCCATCTCCTACTAAAGAAAGTCCTTGGTGATGATGATAATGAGGAAGGAAATTACAAGGAAATTCTCAAGTTCCCCACAAAGGACTAGGCTAGTGCGGTGCAAAAAGAAAGATGAAACTTCAAATAAGCCCATCAAGGAAAGGGTCCTATGCTCTATTTATTTTCTATGATGTTAATTGCCATCCTGGGCATTTTATGAAAACTGTTATACTTATTTTGGTTTTTAGTACTGATACTCTATTTCAAGATGATGTTGATGGTCATTATGTTTTGATGTTTTTGATATTTGCAGTTAGTGATTAATGTGTTATTGATGTACTGCTACTATTTTACTACTAATTGAACACCCTTTGGGTTGTTGTATTGATGTGACAACATCCTTGTTATGCTTCCTTTTGTCATAATGTTATCATTGATGTCATTTACTTCCTCTAATAGTTTGATGGAAATAGGTTTGCGTTTTGTTCCACACTTCTCTACATGTAATAATATGATCACCAGATTTTGTAAATAGGACTATATGACTATAAAGTACATAATATAAATGGTATGAATACTATCTTTTCTCTATAATGCTACTTTTGGAAAATACTTTGTTTTCCAAAACCACAAGTCAATCTACGTGACCACATTTTATCATTAGGTTTTTTGTGGATCTACAATTTTGGGTCAAGGATAAAGATTGGGTAAATCATATCATTTCATGTTTTTACAGAGTTAACTAGTTTTGTTTTTAGGTTGACTTTGTCAAGGAAAAATGTGCATTGGTACTATATGATAACATGTGAAAAATTTCTTGATGTTGACTCATTTTCAGATTAGTTCTTTTTGGGGCTGACTTATTACACTCATGAACATTTATATATGAACTTATTCTACACCATTTTGAATGGACTAAAGATATACAACTAGTGGTGGAAAATAATATGCGGTAATCTCTTAGATGAAGTGTGCAAACTATATTTATTGAACTTCAATGGAACTATGTTTCATGCATATGTAAGATGCAATCATAAAAACTCATTTTGTATTCCTAGACAATAAGTCTTGTTCTATAGTGATCCTTATAAGAGCAATCAGCCCTCTAGAAGTGATCTACAATAATATCTTATAACTTTTTATAATATATTGAGAGGTAATCCTCTCCATGTTTTTAAACCCATTTTGGGGTTTCCACGTAAAATACTAGAGTCATGTGTTACCTTCTATTCTTCATGCATTTATCTACTTTCAATTTTTAATTATTTTATGTGCACAGTTATTCAAATGCATTAATAATTCTAAGAATATATTGATTCACCACCCCTATCAGTATATTGAATATTCAATAATTTATATTAAAGAAAGGTCCTTTGATTGAGCCGAAAAAATTTAACAAGATCTTGGAGGTTGAATATATGTTGCCTAAATCACCTTTCGAATAAATTATAGATGAAAAACAAGATGACAATAATGGTGAACATAAAGCAGCTCTAGAAGATCTTGAAAACCTAGAAAATGAGAACAAAGAACAAAAGGAAAAAATCAATGAAGCAAATGAATGTGTTATAAAACTAAAGGATCAAATCAAGAAATTCAAAGAAAGACATAGGGTAGTCATTGAAGAGATAAAATAAGCTGACAAGATGGTTGTTAGTTTGAATCTACAAGTTGAAGAAGAAGAAAAGATAAAAGAATCTTTGAATGACATCATTGAAAATAAGACAGATCTATGTAAGAACTTGAAATAGGAAGTAACATTTCTAAAATCAGATATGGAAAGAACAAAGAGGGAGGAAGATAAATTCAAAATGATTTATACAAAGCTTGATGAGTTAATGTCCATACAAAAAACCCAAAAGATAAAAGTGGTCTAGGATTTGTGGCTGATGAATGCTCTCATCAAAAGATTGAATAAAAAATAAAATTAGGTCATACAAAAGATATATGAATCACTCTACCTATAATAAAAACCAATCAAGGGAAGAAAATTTAGAACGATCAACTCCTTCGGTCAAGAAACAAAGGTACACATATTTCAATAGCTATTTTTTTTACTGCAAAAAAATTGGTCATAGAATTTATGAGTAGAATAAATCATAATGTTAGATCTTTCTCTATACAATGCTACACATGAAATATTTGTTCATAATGCTAGTTGTATCGTCTTAAAATGGAAGCACTTACATGATAAGAGCATTTAGCCCTCCAAGTGAGTGGTCTAGGGTCATGTTAAGTGCCTCGATTGGGTCTTTTCATGTATTTGGCATTTCCCCCCGTTCTACTTCCCTTTGCACCTATTTTCCACTTCATATCTGTATTTCCTGGCATTTTGGGCTGGGGTCTTGAGCTTTTTGACCTCAAGGTCAAAGTCGACCTTGAGGGTCAAATTTGACCTCAACTCTAACCTAGGTTAGGGTCGACCTCAACTCTGACCTAGGGAAGAGTCTACCTCATCCTTGACCCACATTTCAAATTTCAAGTTTTTCTGATTTTTGGGTATCGGGTTTCGGAAAGATTCTTTTTCCCGCCTCCAGGTCGGCCATTTCAGGTTCCAGAATGGTAAATCCTTAAATTTCATTTAATATGGATCCATTTCTAGGGGTTAAGGTTAATTGGGTTTTGATTCCCCAATGTCGGCCTTCTCTAGAGGTTTGTGTCCTAGTTCACTATAAAAGGAGGCCTTCCTCTCTCATTTCAATCCATCTCTCAATCAAGTTTTCATCTCATCTCAAGAAATTTCATGAGCAAGCTCTCAAGTGAAAGAAATTGAATTCAAGTATTCAAGCAACCCTTGAAGAATTCAAGTGTTCAAGCATTCATTCATCAAGGAGATCCATTGTTAGCCATTGAAGGATTCAATCTCTTTGGAGCCCCCTTGAAGATCCATCCTTCTACATTCATCCAAGCCTCCTCATATGAAAAGATCCATTCAAGATTGGTGTTAAAGATCAAATTCCATTGATTTGAGACATCTTACATTGTTTCTACATCCATTGGAGCATCCCTACTTGTGGATTTGAGGATTTGAATCCTCTACGAGGGCTTCAACATAAGCAAGGTGAAAAATTCCATTTTCTTTGTTTATGCACATTACAATTTCAATTCAATTTCAAGGTTAATTCCTAAATTAGGGTTTGACCAAGGCAAACCCCCCATACAAACAACAAAACCCCTCTTTTTCTTGCAGGTAAAGGTGCAGAACTTTGAATCTAAGGTTGGATTTGGATACCCTTTTCGGTGGACTTCTGAGATCTGTGAACAAAATCAAAATCAACCTTCAGAATAAGAATGTAGCCTTTGACCTTTTATCGGGGTCAAAGACTACCTACTGTCAAAAAGATAAAAGTTTTCTAGGTTTTCTTCGTCTCAACATTTCCTGTCTGAAATAGGTTGCAGAATTGCTCGAAACTACACAAACATTGGAAATCAACATTTTCTAGATCTGCCCTATTTTGAGGTTAGTATTTTCCTTTCAATTATTTCAAATTTCAAGCACAATTCCATTATAGGGAAATATAAGGTTTTCTTCCTCTTTCATATTCTCCATAGATTGATTCGATTGTGTATTAACCTTTTGGTTGATCAATTTGGATCTCTCCTTTGGGAATTTGGATTTAGAAGTGGATCTCATATTTCCCCCATACATTATAGGAGGAATGCTATTTCATCCTATTCATTTTGGTGAACCCGACTAGCTTACTCTCTTTCTTTTTGGTGTTAGATATTATATTATCTTTTGCTATTAGATTTCTCTTTTATGTTAAATCTTGCATGCTAATTAGATTTAAAAAATACAAAAATAGTCATGCTTTATGTGGTCTTCATTTAGTTCATTTGCATTGCATTGGTTTATGAGCTTTACTACTACTAGTCTTACTTATAACATTCTGGTTAGAAGAAGTCGTAGACTGATGGGTGCCTTTGATCCTGAATCTTCCTCTCCTTTCCTTAGGATCCCAAATGATAATTTGATTCTCCATGATTCTAATCCTACAATGGAGAAAAAATCTTCTCACTCATCTCATGATGAGGATGATGCTTTAAGAGTTCCTCCTGAACAAGTTCAAAAACTTTCAACTGAACTTGATAAAATGGGTAATTGGCTTATTCAAGAGAACCATAATCAAGATTCTATTCAAGCTATAGAGGCTCTTAAGAAAGTTCTTCATGATAGTGATCAAGGTGTTAACCTCTTGCATGGTATTACTCACCTCATGCATTCAAATGTTAAACCTTTAGCTCAAGAACCTCAAGATTTAGGATTGATTCCTCCTATCACTAGTGTAGAGCCTCCTTCTAATCCTTTACCTAGTATTCCTACCTATACTCCTTCTTTGGTGACTATGAAGGTTCCCTCTATTCCTATGAGTGTTCCTCCTGTGTCCCTTCCTACATCACAACCTTCATATCATAATGTTCCTTTTACTTATTCCAATCCGCTTCCAACTGTAGTTCCTAGTGTTCCTCCAGTTGTGTCTTCTATTCCTGCAGCTTCTTACACTTTAACTAGTGTTTCTAATGTTGCTACTCCTCCTATTTCCTCTAATGATTCAACAATCACTAGTTTGGATCAAACTATGTCATCCTTACAACAACAACTTGCTTCCTTAACTCAAAACAAGTTTAGTATTCCTACATGTGACATGGGAAGCCCTTTGTCCTTGGATATTATTCGTACTCCTGTTCCTCAACAAGTCAATATGCCTCATCTTGAGAATTATAATGGGAAAGGAGATCCCATTCATCATGTTAAAACATTCCAAATCCTTTGTAGTGATCATGCTCATGACTATAGGATTTTAACCAAACTATTTTCTAGAACCTTTCGTGACAAGGCCTTACAATAGTATTGTTCTCTGACTCCTTATTCGATTGATTCCTTTCCAAAACTTGCTAATGCCTTTATTCAACAATTTCAAAACAACATTGGCTCGCAAGTGTCTTTGACCGATTTGAAGCATTATAAACAAAGTGCTAAAGAAAAATTAACTAAATTTATTGGTAGATTTAAGCATTTGCATGCTCAAATTTCCTATCCTGTTCCTGAGATTGATATTCAACGTATGTTTATTTCAAATTTGCAAAAGGATATTAGAGATAAGATTCTGCTTATTGAATTTACCTCTTTTCAACAAATTTGTGCAGCGCTTCATCATTATCAATTTCAAGTGAGTCAATTTGAGAGCAACACTCCAATGGTTCTTGTTCCAGTTGATAAGAGTGATGATGCTCCTAATCCAAACAAATTTAAAAAATTCAACAACTATGTCAAGATAAACAAACAAGAGAATGCAGTTACTGATCAAGTTGTTGTTGCATCTCACAATGCCACTTCTACATCCACTACTTTCTGATTAAATCATACGTTTAATCCTCTTTCTGAATCTTTACATGCTATTATGAATAGGTTGTTAACTGCTAATATGATTACTTTACCTCCTATTCGACCTCTTTTACCTTCTACAATTGCATCTAAATCTTTTGATCAAAATGCTTTTTATCAATATCATCATCAGAATTTTCATGATACTGAGAAATGTTATTCTTTAAAACATAAGGTTCAAGACTTAATTGACTCTAATGCCTTATTTGTTGATAATCTTGATGGTAGTGGGAACAAATCTATCTCTCCTAATCACAACCTTCAAATCTATACAAATTATTTACCTACGCATAATTTTAATACCATTGCTTAGCCATCTGCTATAGAAATTGTGTATGATTCAAAGATGGATGATCTTAATCATGTTGTTAATCAAGTGGAGCATGTTGGTCAATCTGTATCTCCACCTTAACCTCCACCTCAACCTCAGATTCAACCTCAAGTTCAATCTCAACCTCGACCAAAACCTAAGCCTAAAATGAAAACTCAACCTAAACCTCAACAACAACCTAAGAATAAAAGACCTCGGGAACTTTTGATTACCTTTGATGATTCTAAGACTATTAAGGCTCCTGATGGTCCCCTTTACATTTATGCTAGGATTTCTCAGAAACCTACTTGTGGTTGTCTTGTTGATTCTACATCCTTAGTCAATGTTATTACTGAAGAAAATATTTTTATGAAAAATATTAGAACATGATTCTTATGATACATCAGATGTGTGGATTCAAACTTGCAATGGTTTTATTTATCCATCATTTGGTTCTATTACTTTACCAGTTGAACTTTGTGGAAAAATTGTGAACACTACCTTTGTTGTTGTTCCTACTTCTGATCAATTTCAAGTTAAGCTAGGTTTTCCTTGGTTGAATGCCATGCATGCTGTTGCTTCACCTATCCATAAGTGTCTTAAATTTTTTCATGATGAAGAAGTGAAGACAGTTAATCATAGTTTATATCAACCTTCTAGGCCTAGAGATTGTGCTCCTCTTGATTTCTTTTGGCCTTCATTACCTAATTCATGTCCTCCTCGACCTAATAATCTTTTCCATTCATATCAAGCTTATAAACATCATAAAATTCTTGAATTAAGCATACCTCCTATGGATCTTAATCATGGTCTTTTTCCTACACCTTCTATACCTCCTTTAACTATGGCTTCTAGTTTTGTTAATCAAGTTCCTTCTATTGATCTTCCTAAAGAACCTGTGAAGGATCCTGTGATTGTTCCTCCTATTGCTGATACTCCTATTGATCTTCCTAAAGAACCTATGAAGGATCCTATGGTTGTTCCTCCTAGTTCTCAACTTATTTCAAGTAAATCAAAATGTAATCGATCTGCTAATGAATGTTTTAAGAAGCGTCGTGCTCATGCTAAAGCTCGTAATTCTATTCTTTAAAGATCTCCACCTTCTTCGGATAAATCTATGCATGATGTGTTAGAAGAAGTTGTTACTAATAATGATGTTAAGATGCATGATTATGATGATTCTATTCATATCTTAGATCCTATTTTGATTAATTTGGATGAAGAAGATACTCTGGATGATATTGATGATGTTAATGATGAATATGAGACTATTGACATTGACATTGATTTACCTAATATGTTTTCATCACAATTAACTCTTACACCTAGTGTCGAACATTGTGATTCTCAAGACGATCCTTGTTTGGAATTGGCTATCATTCCTACTATGTTGGATATAGTCCCTCTTGTGAGTTACCCACCTTCCCTAAATGATATAAAATGAGATGGGGAGAGTAGGCAACATGCTTGATCGGCTTGTCCTTCATGGTAGCTTTTTTGTGTGTTTTTCCTGCTGTACTGTGCTTCTCTTGTAATGTGTTTACTAAATGTTGTTAGATTCTTTTATATGATCCTTGCTACTCTATTGGTGCAAGGTGATAAAGGAATCAAACCTATTGTTCCATTCCTCTATATGTATCTCTATTCTTCTATGTGTTGTTCAATGTTATGTTGTAATTGTGCTATTGTTCATAAATGTTTCCTTGTGTAATCTGCTTGGATTCAAGACGTGGTAGCACTAATTCTTTTTGGTCTCCATGTCATGGTCCGAAAAGATTCTCCTTTGTATCTCTTATGTAATCTTTCCTCCTTTGTGATCGTAGTTCTACTTTCTTTAGGGAATGATGTCAATTCATTTGCAATAATATCATATATATATTATCTTATGATCATACTGACCCCACGGTAGGTAGATCCCTTCTATGTTCTCTGTATGTTTTTGTGATACTTCCCTTGATTTGTCTTCATCTGGGGGCATCTCAATGTGGAAACATAATTAGTGGAGTTGTTTATGTTTCTGTTAAAGCCATTGCTCCTGTTAAAGTGTTAGCAATGACTTTAATGTGGGGGCATACGCTCTGCTCACTTGTTGCACACACACACTTTTTGATATGCACATATTATCTTTCAAGATACTTTTCTCCCTTTTTGGATTAGTAACTAATCCTTAAAGCATGGATTTATATTTTAGGATCTCTTGATCCCTCCAATTTCAAATATACATATATTTTGATCCCTTAAGGTTGGAGGTGCCTTAAGACCAGATCTCTTTTTTTTTTGGTTTTATTCTTATGGAATAGAATATTCCTAAGGGTGAATCCTTGATGGGTTGACTAGTGAGTAGCCACATTCACTAGGTGGTTCAATTCCATCTTTCTAGTTGTGTCATTTCTTTGTGTGGTTCATAATGGGACGTAAGTTCTCATTGGGCGAGAAAATCACACACTTTCTTTCTCTCTCTAGAGATATCTCTCTTATTATGATCTGGAAGTCGATGAAGACTTGAGTCCCTAGGGTCTTAAGGTTTCTCTTTGTCCCTTGGATTATGATAAGATTATCTTTTCATTCTGATTTCCTTTACCAAGAGTTTGCATCGAGTCCATGCTCTTGCTAAAGTGGGGGCTTAATGTATTGTCTTAAAATGGAAGCACTTGCATGATAAGAGTGTTTAGCCCTCTGAGTGAGTGGTCTGGGGTCATGTTAAGCACCTTGATTAGGTCTTTGCATGTATTTGGCTTTCCCCCTATTCTGCTTCCCTCTGCACCTATTTTCCACTTCATATCTGCATTTCTTGGCATTCTAGGCTGAGGTCCTGAGGTTTTTGACCTCAAGGTCAAATTTGACCTTGAGGGTCAAAGTCAACCTCAAATTTGACTTAGGTTAGGGTTGAACTTGACTCTGACCTAGGGCAGAGTCTACCTCATCCTTGACCCACATTTCAAATTTCAAACTTTTTTGATTTTCAGGTATCGGGTTTCGAAAAGATTCTTTTTCCCGCCTCAGGGTCGGCCATTTTGGGTTTTGAAATGGTAAATCCATAAATTGAATTTGATATGGGTCCATTTCTAGGGGTTAAGGTTAATTATGATTTAATTCCCCAATGTCGGCCTTCTCTAGAGGTTTGTGCCCTAGTTCACTATAAAAGGAGGCCTTCCTCTCTCATTTCAATCCATCTATCAATCAAGTTTTCATCTCATCTCAAGCAATTTCATGAGCAAGCTCTCAAGTGAAAGCAAGTGAATTCAATCATTCAAGCCACCCTTCAAGCATTCAAGTGTTCAAGCATTCATTCATCAAGGAGATCCATTGTTAGCCATTGAAGGATTCAATCTCTTTGGAGCCCCCTTGAAGATCCATCCTTCTACATTCATCCAAGCCTCCTCATATGCAAAGATCGATTCAAGATTGGTGTTGAAGTTCAAATTCCATTGATTTGAGACATCCTACATTCATTCTACATCCATTGGAGCATCCTACTTGTGGATTTGAGGATTCAAATCCTCTACAAGGACTTCAACATAAGCAAGGTCAAAAATCCCATTTGCTTTGTTTATGCACATTACAATTTCAATTCAATTTCAAGGTTAATTCCTAAATTGGGGTTTGACCAAGACATTCTCCCCATACAAACAACAAAAACCCTCTTTTTCTTGCAGGTCCAGGTGTGGAACTTCAGATCTAAGCTTGGATTTGGATACCCTTTTTGATGAACTTTCGAGATCTATGAACAAAATCAAAGTCAACCTTCAGAATAAGAATGTAGCCTTTGACCTTTTATCAGGGTCAAAGACTACTTGTTGTTAGAAAGATAAAAGTTTTCTTCGTCTCGACATTTATAATTCGAAACAAGTTGTAGAATTTCCCAAAACTACACACAGACATTAGAAATCAATATTTTCCAGATCTGCCCTATTTTGAGGTTAGTATTTGCCTTTCAATTATTTTAGATTTCAAGCACAATTCCATTTTAGGGAAATATAAGGTTTTCTTCCTCTTTCTTATTCTCCATAGATTGATTCGATTGTGTATTAACCTTTTGGTTGATCAATTTGGATCTCTCCTTTGGGAATTTGGATTTAGAAGTGGATCTCATATTTCCCCCATACATTATAGGAGGAACACTATTTCATCCTATTCACTAGTTAATGGAAAAATTTAATTCACAAACAATCAAAACAATGGTAGAACTAAAACTTTCTATGTCCATTGTTAAATAAGCAATATATTTAGGCATAAGGTTCATAAATTCTAATTTAGAGTAAACAAAAAAAATAAAAAATCAAGAAATGTCAAGTGTTATGACTATGACAAAGATGAACATATTACAAAATTATGTAGAAATAGAAATATGAAGAAAGATGTTTCGGTAAAGATCAATTTGAATTAGAGAAGAAAGTAAGTTACATCAAAGAATTTAAAAAAGGGATGAAGAAAATTTGGAAAATGTAAGAAGATGAGTTTGCACTTAACCTTGGTTTAGATAATCCTTCTAGAAATTAAGTTACATGAGCTTTGTCTTGGCAGGAGGTGAAAGGATAAATTTTTTCCCTTGCCAAAATTGACATGTTGTATCACAACATACTAAAATCAAGATACAAGATGAAAAATGATATACTATTTCAATTTGTGAATATTACGGAAGAAAGGACTACTTTGTGGTAGACTGCAAAAAGAAACTTTGTGACTTTGAGAGACATACACTTTAATTCACATCTTTTCTATTCATTTATTATTTGTTCTAGAAAATATTGGAAAAAACATTAAAAAGGGAATTTTTGACAAATTTGTCATCATTTGAAGGAAAATAATTTCAAGTGGAGAAATGTTGAAAGCAAGAACATGGGTTTCTGGCAAAATAAGGTATTCTAAGTCGTGGCCTAGTTTCAAGTTTTAGAAAGAATATTTCCTTCTTTCATGAATTCTCTAGCCATAATTGATATTGAAGATCATCCTCTCCCTAAACTGAAATGGTACCCAAACATATCAACAAAAAATAATCCTATGGTGCATTTTCAAGTATATCACATGGGGTTGAATCAATTGAGGATATCACGACATACATCCTTGTGAAAGTGGAAGAAAATCATAATGGAAAATTGTTAGACATATGGCATAAACTTTGGTTTCTTCAACAACACTGACTTGGAAATAATATTTTTTTAATTCTCAAATTCGTACCAATTTCACAAACAATCAAAAAAATGATATAAATGGAGGTTTCTATTTCCATTGTCAAATATGTAATATATTTGTGTATAAGGATGACAAATGCATATTTAGAGTAAACAAAAAGCATAGAATTAAGAAATTTCAAATTCTACAATTGCAAAAAAGATGGACATATTGCGAAATTCTACAACAACAAAAGTATGAAGAAAAAGGATTCAATAAAGATCTGTGAATTAGAGAAGAAAATAAATATTGTAGAATTCAAAATGGAGATGAAGAAAATTTGGAAAAAATAAAGAAGATGAGTCTGCACTGCACCTTGGTGCATATAATCCTTGTGGAAATATTAGACATCACTAGCATTCTAAAGATTTAATTTTGTGATATCTCAGAGGCATACAAATGAAAATAGTGTGTTGTACATAGTCAATGCCCACTGGCATTGGGCTATAAAAACTATCTAGGCATAAATTTATCTTTTATGTAATTGATTTTATTTTACAGTTACAAGAAACGAAGTACCGTTAGTCTTCTATTTTGGATTTAAAGGAAAAAGGCCTTTTCCTCATAAATCAACATATGGTTTTTCACTCTATAACATTAATAATTGATGATGCTTATTAAAATATATAATAAAATAATGGAAAAATCTATTTTGACAACATCTTAAGTATGTTAAACAAAAATCCCAGCCTCTTATAATAGAAAAGGGAAACCCACCATAGAAAACTAAGTTTTCCACCTACTAAGTTGGCTCTAATGATGAGGCTATGGAAGAAACTTGTATACCTAGAAGATCAAATAGGCTAGCCACATGCACTGTTGGTTAAGGGGAAAATGAAAATTGTGGAGTCAAACTGGGGAAGAAGGGTACAAGAGTGAAGAGAATGATGATAAAAGAAAAGAGGAAAATGTTGAAAAAGATAAGGCTATGGAGATTGAAGATATATTAGAGACTCAAAATAGCTCTACAAATGTATCACAGAGCATTAGAACATGACATATTAATCTTACAAACAAGATGATGCCAGAGGAAGATGAGATTTCCAAATTGAGAGAAGTTAGGACCTATAGTGACATTTGATTAGGGACTTGTGTAAAATGTACCATTAAAATGGATGAATCGGAGAAGACCAAAGATAGGGTTATTGGATATAATGAATAATTCACTTACCTTCTTTCCAATGTACCTCATGTGGCTCCTACATGAACCTAGAGATGATGCCCATAAAATATGAAATATCAGGTGATCTGATTTATGAAAACCAGATTACAATACTTGGTGTGATACCAACATTATTGTAGATTTCAACATGAAAATTGAGAACAACAAGATTGCAAACCAAAAACTATCTCCATTCTATTCAAAATTGGAATTTATACAAGTCGAATGGATCCCAAGGGTCACACAAATCCCTTGGAATTGAAATGAAGAGTCATCATAATGTTTATTACAATTAAACTATTAAAACTATCAAAATTTATCAAAAAACTAAATATAAAATTTCGGTCCACTTGGAGAAGGCATAACTTTCTCATCCTAGCTCTGAATTACGAACCATTTGATGCGTTGGAAAGGTATTAAAATAATCTTGAACCAAATTTTGGAAACATCGATGTTAGTCAAATATATGAGGCTGTTAACCAATTGATGATACCAGGTAGAATTGATTAAGGTTCAATAATAAGAAGCCTCAAGTGTGGCTCTTGATAGAAATGAAGTCATTGTAGACTTATAGTCAGCCATGTGAAATCTGGAAAGCATATCAAGATGATACTTAATATGTCCAATTAAGATACCAGAAGGTGACTAAGTGAACTCAATCCCTAAAAACTAGTGGAGAGGGCCTAAGTGAGACATCAAAAACCTATGATGAAGGGAAGTTTTGACCATCATGATGTGGGATGAGTGAGTCCATTTGATCAACAAGTCATTAACATATAGGAAACATAAAGTGGGAGTATCATCCTGGTGCAAAATGTTGACATTAAGATTAGAATGACGTCGAGTGAACCAAAATGATATAAGGAAGGAATCCATCTTGGTGTACCAGGCTTGATGAGCCTATTTAAGGCCATCTAGATACTTTTGAATCTAACAACAAGTGAAGAATCCTAGATGAACCCCTATGGCTACTCCATATATATTTCCTCTTGAAGGTCATCATGAAGAAAAGAACTCTTCACATCCATCAGATGAACTTCCCAGCGATGGGATGCAGAAATGGAAAAGACACGTTAGATGGAATTCATCTTAGAAAATGGCCAAATGTCTCAGAGTAGTGGGTCCAAGGAACCTAGGAGAATCATTTGGAAACTAGGTGAGCCTTAAGCTTATCAAACAAGCCATGTGCACCAAATTTTGTTTGATAGATCCACTTGTGCCAAACAAGTTTTCTTCCCTTAGGAAGAGGGACTAAATCCAAAGTATGGTTCCTCTCTAAGGAACTAAAATCTTCGTTGATAACAACATCCCACTCTAGGACACCAAAAGATTCTCGGAAGGATTGTAGATTGAAATTTGTAGCAATGAAGAGAAGTGGAGCTTGTTGAAACTACGACCTCATTTTTATTTAACCTAAAGCATCACCAATCCAATCACCTACTGACTCCAATGTTTGACGATCCCAAAGAGGCCTAGTAGTTGTAGAATTTGAAGGAGAGTCATCACCCTTTGAATGATGACTAAGAGAGGGTGAAGATGGATCCTCATCATTATCATATAAAGTAGAAGAAGAAGGATCCTCAGTAGGATCAAGAGGACTAAAATCCTCTAAAGATCAACTATCATTGTGCAACCATAATGTCTCCATAGAAATTTAGGATGGAGAAGTGGTAGAAGAAGAACGAGAGATATCCTCCTCAAAATTAACAATCCTCTCAATGTAAAGCTCATGTGTGGTAGGATGGAGAAACTTGTAGCCTTTGACACCATCTGGATACCCAAAAAATATGCAAGGCCTTCTCTTTGGATCCATTGCCTTGCATTTCTCTATTGGAATGTGGACTCGTGCATGAGGCCCAAATACTCAAAAGTGTTTAACTATGGATTTATGACCAGGCCAAGATTGAAAAGGAATTACCCCCTTCATAAATTGATTAGGAACCCTATTATAGATATAACATGTAGAGTTGATGGCTTCTTCCCAATACTAAGGTGCCAATGATATGGAGGGGATCATACAATTACTCATTTCCTTCAAGGACCCATTATTTTACTCTAAAACTCCATTTTTTTGTGGAGTGTAGGGAACTACATGTTGAAGATTAATTCATTTTGAGATATAGAATTACTCAAACCTTTAGTTTACATAGTCCCCCTGATTATCACTGCATATAACATTGATGGTTTTCACTATATTTTTCTCTACAAAAGATTTGAATCCTTTCAAATATTCAAAGATTTCAAAATTTTTCTTGGTATGCTAGAAAATATCATCAATGAATGTCAAGACATATTTGGCTCTCTTGAAAGAAGCATGTGGAAATAGTCACACCAAATCTCTATGTACTAGCTCCAAAAGTTGTGTGGTTATCCATGCTTTTCCTTTATCAATATTTTTTTAGAGTATTTTCCAAGAAGACATCCTTGACAACCTCCATTTGAAAATTAAATAGAAGGAAATCCTCTAACCATGTCATGTTGACTAAGATGTTGTAAGTAGGGGTAGTTCAAGTGGCAAAATCATGGATGCCACAAATGACTCACCTCATCTGAGTGAGTGAGAAATGCAAGTGAAGGAGAATCATGAAAAAAATGAGTAAAGTGATACAGTTTAGACTGATGATATTCCTTTACCACTATAATTTTAGACCCACTATGCACATCACTAATTACCATTGTATCTAGAGTAAACTCAACCTGCTTAATAGATCCTGTATGAGTGATCTGATATACATATAGGAGATTAGTTGACAAAGATGGAACATAAATAACATCATGAAATGTCCCATCACTCAAATAAATAATGTTAGGATTAGGTAATACTAAGAGGGGGGGTGAATCAAGACTACTGTATTTCAATTTAAACTTCAACCAATTATAAATAAACCATAATAATGTAGAAATGAAAAGAACATTAAAGCATAACACATAACTCATGACACCATGACTTGTTCTCGAGGAAACCCTAGCCAAGGGAAAACCCCAGTGAGGATGGTACCCACAACTATGCACTAAAATATTATATCCCTGTTAGGAGCCGATTATTCCATAATACATTTCCTTGATAGAGAAATACAAAACCTTGTTAGGGGTATACAAAACACCTGGTTAAAGGTGGTGAGAAAACTGCTCTTACAATCAAAAAGTGTCTCAAAAGAGTTATCCAAAAATGAACAATACAAGCACTTATCTTTCTTAGGTAGTTCTAATTATAGATCTATCTATCACTGATCTTGCATTTGATCTCTACTCTCAGATTCACAACCTTTCTTCATCATCATAATCATAATACATACCGCTTTCATAAAATCACTCTATACTAGTAAAAAATCTACTATCCAGTCGACTTGACAAATACCATATCAAACATAATAATTAATTATGTAAATGATAAGTATGGAGTCGAAGATCTTATATTACCAAATTATTGGCAATATACTTCATTTATCTGACTTATCAGGTTACCATACCAAGTATCCTTGCCGCAATCACCACAACTACTCATATGCCTTCTTATACTATTTCACTGTCATCGCATAACTTCAGATCACTGAATATCACTGATATCATCACAAAAAATTATGTGCTCTTAACTGAAGCATGTATATATCCCAAAATACCTTCTACTAACTTTACAGGCCATAATACTTCATAGATTTCCATTTCTAACCAAAACCATAACACTATACCTTGTTACCCTGATTCTGGACTTAGTCATTTTCATGACTGTGACTCAGCTACAAAACCTCTCATCATGTGATCATAGTAGCATAAGTGTTTCCATGAATGAAAACCCTCAAGTTCTCCCTAGTGCCACAAAACACCACTTGCCAACAATCTCTCCCTTTGGAATTGATGACAACACTTAGAAAAATGACTAAGTGTTAAAGCACTAACTATACATATCTCTTTTTCTCTTTTATTTATTTATTTATTTAAATCTTTTATTTCTACTTATTATTTATCTTCTTTTCCTTTTGCTCTTTACATTTTTTCTCTTTTTCTTCCTCTCCCTTTGACATCAATGGAAAATGTATATTCAAAATTTCAAAAATTACTAAGTGCGAAAGGACTTAGTTCTTACTCACCAATTTTAAGACATCTTGGAAGGAGTTCTCCAAGGTCTTCACTTCCCCAGCCCATAATTTTATCAAAAGCTCACTAACATGGATCAATCCATTCAGTGCATATGATGTTGTCTCTACTGCTTTAAGCTCAATAGGTGTAGACAAAGTCATTGATCCTTCAACCTTTTCCATCTTTGAAAGATGAGTCTCAAACATTTAAAGCTTAGGGGTCAGTAGGCTTCTTAACAAGCCAAATCTATCTACAACTCTCCCTTTTTCTATTTCAAGTACACTGATCTTGTCCAATAGCCTGGATGTCTCTTTATCTATTTCTCTCATAGTTAGTGAAGATGATTCACAACTGTTCATCCGACTGTCAAGAGTAGCCCTATCCTTGGCTACAATCTCCTCAATATTCTTTACATGCCTAGAAGGATTTATGCAGTAGCTATAAATCTTCTTGCATTTTTCTACATAGCTCTTGGCCTTAAGAGTAGTAGCCTTGAGAATGTCTAAGTCCCATGAAATGGATTGACAGACTTATCTCAACTTCTTCTCCAAAAATTTCTTCTCTGCCTTGTCTTCTGCAGTGTTTAGCAATGAGTCAAAGTGACTATCAAAGCTATCCAATACTGGACCAAGGTTCTTAGCTTCATCCTTTTCTTGAAAGATAATTGGTGATGGAAGTAGCTTTTTTACTATTTCTACAACCCTAGCCATTACCTTTATTCTTTTGTCCCCTTTCTATACTGACCTTTCTTTAGCCTTGGAAAAGGCCATGAAGGATACCCTCATAAGCTCATCCTCATCCATACTATTTACATCAGAACTTATTTGTTTGGCCATACTTGCCAACAATAAAGACGTGTCCATTTTAACCTTGGTAACTTTTTATGTTTTGGTCTCTTCTTCCTTCTTTGTTTCCTTCTCCTGTACTTCCTCCTTTTTTTTCTCCTCTATTTTCTCTTCCTTTGACTATTCTTGTTCTCCAACTTCCATTGCATTATCCAAATTATCCATAAATTGATCATGTACATCATGCTAAGTGTCAAGGGTCACAGGAGAGACAATGAAATTTGGTTGCATGCTGTCTTGTACACTTTCATCCACTGCTTTGGAACTTTCTCCCAATCCCAAAGGTGTAGGATTAGTAACCTTGGGAGGTGAGGTCTTCTTTGGAATATTATTGATTAGTATTTGATCTAATGCCCCTTGAGTGTCCTCAATCACCTAATCATATTTCCTAGCCATTATTTTTACTAGTCTGGCCTTTGTTCTCAACAAGGGGTTTTAATGCATTTATAATTCTCTCCATTTATTGTATTGAGACAATTGGTAACATGTCCTCAATGGATTTATTCCTTATGTTTTCATCTTTTGATTGTGCCAACTATTTCTTGATTTCTAGTTTTCTATGCAACTCTTTAGGAATACTCCCTTCAATTTCTAACAAGTTTTTCTTGAAAATAAATAGATGCTCAATGATAGTATCTTCAATGATCGCTTGGTTTTCAACATCATACCTCTCATAGTATCTGTCTATTGTCTTCAAGTTCCCTTCTTTTATCACTCTCTTTTGCAATGATTTAAGGTCTAGTTTCTAAAATGTTTGTGGATCCTATTGAGCTTCTTTGTCTTCTACTTTCTCAACTACCTTTTCCTCTTTCTTCTTCCTCTTCACTTCTATCTCTTTCTCCTTAGGACTGTCCTGCTTACTTGATCTTGTAGATCTTTTGGGAATGATCGCAGACACAAATTCTTGTACTACCTCCTCTTGTGTGGTTGACAAGTCAAAAATATCAATAGTAGGAGTTACTGTCTTTTCTACCTCTGAAGGAACAGGAGCATCAATGGCTATGCTTGAAGATGCTTCCATCTTATTCCTTATGTTTATCAATTGTTCCCTAGTGATTCCTATCTTTGTAGTGATATCCTCCACAATTTTACCGATTTTCCTCTTCCTTGTCACCTTCTCTTATTCTTCTCTGATCTTTCCTTATTTCTCTCTATAGGCTCCCCATCTTTCTTGGGTAGGGTCAATTTTTGCTAGTAGAACATGCTCAACCTGCATAGTTAAGATCTTAGCATTGATTTCAAAACCAATAGGGTAACACCATTTCATTCTTGGTTCCAGTACCTCAAAACAAACACAATCAGTTTCAACCATGAAATAAATAGTGTCCTCATACTTCTCAACTATATTTTTTGGTATCCTATACCTTTATTTCATCTACCTTTGTAGTATCTTTGTCATGGAAAATAGTTAACCATCAACCCAATTCTTATCTTTCCTTTTGTAACTCTCTAAAATCTGAATCCCAGTGGGTACATTATCCTTCCATACCCTAGGGTGCATGCCACGAAAGTTGTGAATGATATGAATGTAGATATGGACCAATAGTGACCCAAACCTAAATGCTTTAGTCCTATCCTTCTTTATCACCTTTATATTTTCAAGGAACTATTGTGCCTGTACTTCACAAAGATTATATTTCTTATTTTATTTCACCATTGTGTATGCCATCATGATGACTCCAACTAATACAAAATTTGGTCTGATACTATAAAATAGTTTGTAGCCCAACAACATTGCTACCAACCTAACATCTTGCTGAAAGATGTCAGTGACTGTCATTGCCCTCTTATCCCACTTTGAATGGGTTAGGGTTTTTGTTTGTTTCCTCAAATTCTTTTATGCTATAGGTAGGGCTCCTTCATTATCAAGGCCTATAATTTCATTAATCATCTATGCACAAATCTTTACTGGTTGATCTCCAATCCAAACAAACTAATCATGGATTCTGCTAAGAATGATCTTAAACTATTCAAATTCCATGAGTAGGCTTAGCTTAATGATAGATTGATCTTGTAGGTGTTTGAATTCCTATACCATGGATCCATCTTCTTCTATCATACAATCCAATTTATTGTATATGTTTACATCTCCAATTATTTCATACTTGTAGTGTATGTATGACCTAATGTCTTCTACCTGCAATATGCCGATAGGGGTTTGTGAAAATGCTCCTTTCGGATCATCCTCACATGACCTAAATGGATGTCTCTAAAATTTTTACCTAGGTCTATCCATGACATCATAAAATACTGGTGCATCCTTAAATTCTCACTGAAAATAAGTCTAAATACCTTTATCACACTAAAATCTGGATCTCTGCTTCACGTGATCACACAATCTCTCTGCTAGATGACTTGAAATGCTTCACAGTTCTGCTTTCCTTAGTCGCTGATCAACAAATGGTGCCAAAATGATATCTTCAAAGTTATTTTATCCTTCACAAGTTGAGTGAGTTAATTAAACATAAGTAGCTCAACTTCACATCCCCTCCAGTCAACATAAAATTTGTGAACATGGAAAATGAATCTCTAAGTGCTGCCCTCTCATCCATAGAATCCATAGTGTCTTCACACACCATACCTAAGATCGCATGAGCTTACTCCACATATATAGGGGATGGATATAGTATGTGTTAGGAATAGTCCCAAGAGATAACTGAGAGGGGGGGGTGAATCAGTTATCTACAAGATTCAATTCTTTATTCAATTAAATATACTTAAACATAAAGCATAAACACAATGAAAGAACACATGAACACAACACAAAAATTTTGGTTACGGGAAAACCCAAATAGGTAAAAACCCTGCTGGGACTTGATACCCACTAATATTATGTACTAGTGTATAATGATCCTTGTTAGAAGATCCTTTACCTATTAGGAGTAGCTTTACAATATATTAAGTACAGTAGACCTGGTCAAGGGTTGGACCCTGTTAGGAGTCTTTTACAATTTTCCCTGTTAGGGGAGAGGATGCACTATCCGAGAGCTCACTGCTCAAATGGGCGAAGGCTACAACCTTCTGAATAACATATATACACTATATCTGGATCTTGGTGAACTGCACTTTGATCTGCTATCTAGATCAGTTCCAATGAATAGCACAAGTACTTTACATGGTCACATAGACCTTCTTTTGATGGCTCAACACTTCACACACTTTTCTCTGCTCTACCTAATCAACCATGAACCACACTCAAGTAATCACAAATGACTACCTATAAATATCTTTCCTCCAAATGATGTAATCAAGTTAGCCTATTAGAACCACCTTGAAATCATATTATAGAAACCATAACAAACTCCAACAAAAATTATGTCAGCTCTACTATGCACGCAACACATTCTGGGACCTGTCTAATAAAATAATTGTAGTTGCATGCTACACACTATCGGTTCTACCAAAACAACTGGAACTTTCTTTGTAGGTTGAATTAACTTATGCTCTCTTAACCAAACATCAATAACACTTCTCCAAGCTTAACTCTAAGGGTGCATACCCTCAAGATAGGTGCAACTCAAGAATGAATAAAATCTCTGTCAGCTCTGCTGAACAAACACATGAAACTGCTACTGGTGAATAATGACTGCATAACTCCACTTGTGTTCATCATCTAACCTTGCATCCATAAAAAAAAACATCACTAACATGTCTTGAACATATATCCAAGTGCGCAAGGCTCCATGATAATTGTACAGACAACCATACACATAACACTATTTGTTACTCTATTAGGAACAATGCTGAAACCAACTACTATATAACTGTCTGTACTAATAGTTAATCTCTGTGCCCATGATATCATGCTAATATCATGTCCATGCTACATATACTAAAATCTTACTGCATAAGATTTCCATGCATGCTACTTTCGATATGTTTTCATCAATGACAAACATATAGTCAGTACTGGTCTGCTGGCAAATCTCCAACAATCTCCCCCTTTGGCATTGATGGAAAAATGTGAAATGAAAAACCACCACCAACCCAAATGATTATTTCTTTTATAACATTCTCAATTTCCTCTTTAAAACTCCCCCAAAGATGAATCCTCCATCTGCTGCAATATTTTCTAATATTCTCCATTTCCTCAACTGTACTGTTGTCATAACTGAATGTTGCTCCCCCTTAATCTATTACTCCTCTTTTTACTTCTATTTTCATGAATTTCATGACTCTATCTATACTCCCCCTTTGACATTAATGGAAAAGGGCGTCATTCATTATAAGCACCGGTAGTACTCTTAAGGTAGGGTAGTCAACCTTCCACTAGTCCCGAAGGACTGATGCCTTTCCTTCTTTCTTCTAAGAAGAATCAGGGAAGGAAATTACTCCCAACTTCTCCCTGAGATACTCAAAAGTATCCTTAGGGAAGGGCTTTGTGAATATATCTATCAACTGATCTTTAGTACTCACATAGTCCAACTTGACTTCTTTCTCTACCACTTTCTCTCTTAGGAAGTGATACTTGATGTCTATGTGCTTTGTCTTTGCATGAATCACAAGGTTCTTTGACATATTGATAGTGCTAGTGTTATCACAGTGAATAACAATAGGATAATCAATCTAAAGTCCAAAATCTTTTATCATTTCCTTGATCCAAATAATTGTAGAACAATTCAAGGCTGCTAAAACATACTCCACTTATGCTGTTGATTGAGAAATACAATTTTGTTTCTTGCTTGTCCAAGTGACAAGTCTATCACCAAGAAACACTGCTCCACCTGAAGTACTCTTTCTATCATCAACACATCCTGCCAAATCTGCATCAGTGTACACATGAAGCTCAACATTTTATGAATTAGGATACCATAGACCATAATCTATAGTGCCTTGCAAGTATCTCAATATTATCTTTACTTCCATGAGGTGACTTTGTTTAGGTTCTACTACAAATCTTCCAACTATGCCAACTACATTGGAAATATCAGGTCTAGTCTAAGTAAGATATATGAGTTTACCAATCATAGACCTATACAATGTTATATCTACTGCTGGTGAGTCATCTTCTTTTGTAAGCTTGCATCTAGTGATCATAGGGGTTCCTACTGGCTTGCAATCATCCATCTTGAATTTCTTCAGTATCTCTTTCACATACTTTGATTGATTAATGAAAATCCTTTTTTCTGTCTACTGCACATTTAGTCCCAAGAAGTACTTGATAGGACCAATCATACTCATCTCAAACTCATTTTGCATTTCTTTGGAAAATTCAGCACTGAGTTTGTCACTACCTCCAAAGATGATGTCATCAAAAAATATAACTACAAGTAGTAAACCTTCATATGTCTCTCTAATGAATAGATTACAATCTGCTACTCCTTTCTTGAAACCAATCTTTGTTAAGTATCCATCTAGTCTCTCATACCATGCTCTAGGGGCTTGCTTAAGTCCATAGATGGCCTTCTTTAATTTGCATACCATATCAGGTCTGTCTGATAAAGTGAATCCTTTCAGCTGCTCAATGTATTCTTCTTCTTTTAAATCTCCATTCAAGAATTCTAACTTGACATACATCTGATAAACTTTGAAGTTTTTGACTGTAGAATAGGCTAAAAAAAACTTAATGGCTTCTAATATTCTCATAGGTGCAAACGTGTTTGAATAGTCAATGCCTTATCTTTGCACATATCCCTTACATACTAATCTTTTTTTGTTTCTTACTATTGTACCATCTTCATTCATCTTATTTCTAAATATCCACTTTGTTCCAATCACATTCTTATCACTAGGTCTTGGGACCAGTTCCCAAGTGTCATTCTTAATAATCTAATCAAGTTCTTCTTTCATAGCATCATGCCAATCTAAATCATTACAAGCATCTTCAACACTTAAGGGTTCAATCTGAGATAGTAAACATACTGATTCACTGCTAGTTGTGTTCTTTTCTTGTGACCTTGTTAAGACTTTGCCGATCTAATCTCCAATGATGTCTTCCTTGGAATGATTTCTTGATGTAAACTTTGGAACTTTAGGTGATGCTGACTCATCAGCCTTAGGAGTATTTTCTTCACTTGTCTCAGGGACATTGAATAACACATCAATACTATCAAACATTTCTTCAATAACTATCTCACTAGTGGAGGGTCTAGGTTCTTCTTCAATCATGGGTGAGTAATCATGATATCTTTCTTGAATCATAAAATTTTCATCAATCTTTACTTGAGCACTTTCAATGAACTTTTTCAATCTTAAATTGAAACATCTATAAGCTTTACTTCTAGTAGAGTAACCAAGAAATATACCTTCATCACTTCTTGCATCAAAATTTCCTATTGCTTCATCCCTCTTGGTGTAGCACTTGCTTCCAAATATTTTGAAGTATTTTACTATCGAAACATTACCAAACCATAGCTCATAAGGTTTTTTTATAGCGCCAGGCCTTAATTGAATTCTATTGATGGTATAGACTGATGTATTGACCACATCTCTCTAATAGGTTTGTGCAACTTTTCCTTCTATCATAATGGTGTGCGCTGTATCAAGAATGATCCTATTCCTTCTTTCTACAATTCCATTTTGCTGAGGGGTTCTAAGTGCACTTAACTGTCTCTTTATGCCATGTTCTTTGTCGTACTCATAGAATTTGTCATAGGTGAATTCTCCTCCTCTATCTGATCTCAAGCATTTTATCTTTAGTCTAGATTCATTCTCAACCTTAGCTTTGAATATTTTAAATTTCTCAAAAGCTTTTGAATTATCTTTCAAGAACACAACCCACATCATCCTAGTATAATCATCAACAAATGAAATGAAATACCTTTTACCATAGTATGATCTTGTTTGAGTTGGACCACATAGGTCTATATGAATCAAATCCAACTTGTTCTCTGCTAAATTCTGCTAGCTCCTGAATGAATTTCTCACATGCTTTCCCATCACACATTCCCTCCATATCATATCAATTGGCTTTGCTATGCTAGGTAGATCTCTTACTTCCTTAACATTTCTTATCTTTACTATGTTGTCAAAATTGATATGACATAATCTTTTATGCCATAACCAACTGTCATCAACTTTAGCAACAAAACAACTTTCTTCTAAATTGAGTTGAAAAACATTACCTCTTGTCTTTGTCCCCGATGCAATCATAACACCATCTTTGTTGTTAATGATGCATTTGTCATTTTTGAACTCCAACTGATTACCTTTTCCAAGTAGTTGTCCAACACAGAGAAGGTTATGTGTGAGGCCTCACCCCAACCCATCATAGCATCTTTACTTATTCTCATTTTGATACATTGATACACTTGTTGATTTATCCTGATAGAGACTCAAGATACTATGTTTTGATGATGATTATTATACTATGTGGATTACATTATGATGTAGATTAGAACCTAGGGTATGTCATGACTTTAATTATGCATATTTATATTTGATTACTTCACAGATGACATGTCATGTTGATTATGGAATTATTATGTTTAAGCATTACTGAATGAAAAAATTACAATTAGAAGTGAATTCTACATATTGGTTTATGTTGTTAAATAAAGAATTGAATATGTATATTTCATGTAATTTTATCACCTTGAACTACTGATGGTTGATGTTTAGTGTGTAGGTAAGAGAACCATAGAATTAGTCAGAGAGTCAGTAACCAACCATTGTGCAAACTATAAAGCTAAGGTTGAACCTAATGAAGAGGTTCGAACCTCATTGTATAGTGACTTAATTCGTAACCGTAAAATTGTATGTATGTATTAGGTGTCTCTTTATATAATTAGTGACATGTCAATGTTGTGTTATGTCATTTTATAGTATCACTTGACACTCGTTATGGTTTATGTAATGACATGTCTACTAAGGCTGGCAATGGAAACCTAAGCCCAATTGACCTTTAGGAACCAAATTCATTTCCTTGTTGGAGACACTTGTAAACCCCACCAATTTGATTATTTAGATTCCAATTTTTGTCTAACCACTTCTAGAGGCTCAAAAGAGGTCCTAAGGGTCAAAATTAACAAAATCTAAGTGCCTAAGTGTTAGGGGTATGGGTTAGGGATGTTTTTAACACAACTAGAAACCCTTAGTGGCCTAGGCAACCCATTTTATAACCCATTTACCATAAGCTACGAAATTGGATGAAGTCTTGACCCTTACCCAACTCCACACCTCCTTTTCAATCATGCATTTAAGATAGGGGACAAGGAAAAGCCATAGGACTTGTGAGTCAATTCTGAAATTAATGATAGTAGGTGGGTAGAAGTTGGAGGTCTTTTTAGAGGCCCTTGCTAGTGTTAGTGGGTGTTCACCCACTCTCTATCTTTAGAGACATTAAGGTTTTGGAGAAAGGAAGGAAAAAGAGATTAGGCTCTTCTCAACATTCATTTTCCATAACACATTGGGAAGGTTGGTCTCCATTGTCATGAAAGACCTTCATTTTCTTGTTGCAAGTATATTTACATGTTCTTCATTCTCTTGTTTATGTTCATGTAATTGTATTGTGTTTATGTATGGGAATGGGATTTGGGGTTTGAATCTTTTTTTATGGTTTTACCTTTGTTTTTTTTAATATGAGAGTTTTTGAGAAGGGTGTAATGGCATTACTCACCCTTGGATAGGGAAGTAGTGGCCATGTATGGGTGAAGGGGTTAGTTGTACTCCATGGTAGTGTAGAGTCTCTTCTCATGGAGAGAAGAGGGAAGAAATGCAAGGTGTATGGGCCCTTGCATGCCAATATTTCTTGATCTTACTTTTGGGGAGATAAGGAGAAGATTTGTTGAAAGAATGTATGTGATTTTAGCCTTGAAGAGGCATGTTTTTTTATTGTATTATTTGGAATTATCCTACATGGAAGATCCACCTTCACCCTTTGTATGGGTTCATGTTGAATCCATTTGTGTAAGCCTTGGGAGGGTGTTTCTTGTTGTTGCAATCATGTCTTGTGGATGTGTGATTGTCACCCATTGGTTATTGATTCTCCTAGCTTGGGGGTGGTCTCATAGAGACCTAGGTTGGGAGGTGAGCATCCCATGGTTCTCCTCCTTTCATTGCAGGTATTGATGTCAAGACTCATGTGGATGAAGCTTGGAAAGAGTTCACTCTTTGGTGTGATTGTGTGGAAATACCCTATGTTGTTGTATTGTTGATCTTGTTGAAGATCCTCCTCTTGTTTCATATTGTAGTGTTATTTTCATGCTTTTGGCCATTGTGAAGTTGTAAGTGATTTGTAATGTAGAGAAGTTGTTTATTCTATTTGAGCTCTCATTGAGTATCCTTACCAATTTACATTATCTTGTTGTAAATGTGAATACTTCTCCATCATAAAGAATATGTATTGTATTTGATGAGATAACTATTATGAAAATGATGAATCATTTCTTTCATATCTATTGTATTCTACTTCTTAAGATAGTGAAGTTATTCTTTCTTGTGAAATGAGATTCAAGGTTGATAGAATAAGAAATGTAATAGCTTCAATAACACCTAAAATCTAGTTGATATATGAATTTAGTAATCTCTTTAATGTTGATGGTAATTTCTTTACACATTCAATATATCCAAACTACATTGGAACAAATTCTATTTCTAATTCCCTTTAGTTGAAACATGATAATAATGACTAAATGAATATGCTAAAATGCTATGTAAAAAAACAAAATCACATACAATTAATATCCAATCCATAATCCTCCTTAGTGTAATACACTAATTGAGTAACCAAATACATGTGTTTAACTCTCCTAATGCAAGAAAAAGAATCAAAATGTTAGAACAATAGCACTACCATAAAAATGATACTTTCTAGATTTTTAGAGCAAAAATGCTCTCTGGAATTTGTATGGGAACGAAATTATTCTCTTACCACAAAGAATATTCCCTTCCCATCCCATTAAGATTCTTAATTAAAATTAACATAAACTAACTCCTATTTTACCCATGCTATTACAACTAACCCTTAACTAATAGGGATTTATAAAACATGACATAAAGGCAATGTTATCCTATGCATTCTAGTGGGACCCACTCCAAATCTACCCATGCTTATGATACTATATTTAAATCAATCTATTATCAACTCCCCTCGTTTCCTACGTTGGGTTTTGGGGGCAAGTGGAATGGAAGGTTAATAAATAATTTTGAAACATTCCTAACTCAATGAAGAGGCTTTTTTTTGAATGCTTGGATGGTGAACAAGTCAGCTCACCCTTGCCATGCATGCCACCACCTTGTCATGTCAATATTTGACTTACCTTTCTTTTCCACACCCATATTTATGCCACCTTCCACCCATTCCTTTAAACATGTCATGCTATAAATATAATTCTGACATTCCCTCTTCTTAGATGTGAAAGGACTAACATGGAAGTGCATGTACATTCCTTTTGTCTTGGAAGTTTCCCCCTTCCTATGCGTGGATCAAGGCATACTTTCCTTGCTGTCAACATAAATGTTTCCAGCTTAATTTATACCTCCTCCATACCTTGCATGAGTTCTTTTAGGATCTTGGGTAATGTGTTTGGTGGTGGGCCCAAACTTGTCATGTGTTGTCCCCTTTTCCCTCTTAGAAATGCACTCCCCTTTTAGCATGAATCACTAGCTAGTAGGTAGGGGGAGTTATCTTAGGGGTAGGTAGTGATGGGTTTGATGGAATAGAAGCTTATAGGGATAGGTAGAATGATGTGTCAGTTTAGTAGGGTAGTATGTTTAGTAGGTTAATATACCCTTTTAAATCATATTTCTTGTTAATTAGTATTTGGACTTGATTTAACACATTCTCTACATGTAAAATTAATTATTATTTAGGAGATTATGATTGAAGTGTTTAACCTTAATCAACTTATTAAATTAGAGATATAGTTCATTGTAAATTATTAATCATAGTGATTGGTTACAAATTATATTTTGTGATTAGCTTCTTATCTAATGAAATTAATTATTAATTTATAGTTATAGTTAGTATGCTTAGATTTAGCTCTTACTATATCAACTTGTTAAGTTAAAGTCTCATTAAGGCTAGCAATAATAAATAATTGGGTTTATTTAAATTGTAAATTGATACCTAAGTTGATTTGTTATTTAATTATTAATTGTTTTGGTAGAACATTTATTCATAATTTAATCAAGTAGTTAATAAGGAAAAGGATGTATTTTTAGTATGTTAGGTTCATTAAGAAATCAATTAGTTAACTCTATAGTTCATTTTATTGCTTGTATAAGTAGATTGTTGGGGTTTATTTAAAATTCTAAATCATTGCTAATCCTTAGGATTAGGATTAAATGAAATGCATTTCCCTAGTAAAAAGAGAAAGAAATTTATTCTTTAAGAAGCTAAAGTAAAGAGTAGTATAGTCGTCAACATTCTTAAACCAATAGATAGTATTATTCTCTAATTAGCTTCATAGGGTTCATTGTCACATTTGAATTATACCCATGCACTGATGAAATTATCCCATGAACCCTCATCGTAGGATTGGATATCCCTTCATTGAACCGAACCTCATTCAGGAGCCATAACCTTGGTAGATATACCATTTGTGAGTATAGTCTAAATAGGATTAATTGAATATTCAATGCCCTATATACCTTGGGTGCATTCTGATTGGAAGTCCTAAAGGAAACTATATACTCTAGGGTTTCATTTTTGAACCTGACTCTTACAACATTAGTTATAAACTTGATCCTAGATTGCACCCACCATAATGGATGTCATCTTACACTTAACCATTGAACGACACTCCTTAACATTTCATTTCACTTAAAAAAAATAAAAATTGTTATGTTTTTGGTTGATTAATTCTTGGGCATGACATTATGTTTCAAACCATCAACATAAAGAACATCATTGATACTGTTCTTTCCATCCAAAGTGATGGCTCCTCTACCAACTGTAGGTTTAGGAGTGTTGTTTCCAAATCTGACCATACCTCCATTGTATTTTTCCAAATGAACAAACCTGCCTTTATCACCTGTCATGTGATGTGAACAACCATTGTCTATAATCTAGTCTTTCCTTATGTCAGCTTGTGAAATCAATGCTAGTTCTTGATTCTCTTTCTTATCTTCATGAACTATCTTGTTATTCATTTTGTCTACAATAGCAATGAATCAAATTTCTTCTTCACCAGATTCTTCATCCTTAGAATACTTAGGCTTGTAATCCTTCTTGAACTTTCTAGCTCTAGTGGGACACTTAAATGCAAAATGACCGATCTTATTACATGAAAAGAACTTAAATGGTAATTGACCTTCATATTTTCCTTTTCCTTTCTTTTCTCTTTTGGTAATCATAGAAATAAAATCATCTAATTTTTTCTCTTCATCATCATCATCATCAAAATTACCAGAAGTGTTTGCAAATTTATTACCATGAACTGTTGCTTTGAAAACTGTCTCACTCTTTGGTTTTGTCTTCAATCTTGAAATATCAAAAGTTGATATTTTGCTGAATAAGGTTTCTCTCTTAAAATTTTATGTAAGCTACATGGTCTCATCAAGGATGTTGATCTGGCTTTCATATTCAGGAGTAAGAGTAGTCATCAACTTATCGATAATATCTTCTTCTGAGATCTCTCCACCATTGTTCCTAATTCTAGCAACTGCTTCATTAATCCTTTGATTGTAAGCTCTGATGTTTTCCTTAGGTAGCATCTCTAATGCATTGTACCTTTTCTCCCATGTCTTTCTACATGCATCCTTTTCTTGTTTGTCTCCTTCAAATATGTCTTTTAGGTGCTTCCATATTTTGTGGGTTGTATCTATCTTTTTTACTTCTAAAAATTCACCATCACATAGGGCACTGATAAGGGCTTCTTTAGCAATAGCATTCTGATGAAAAAATTCCTTTTGTGCATTAGTAGCATCATCTTTTGCAAGGTCTTCTAATGTAGGAATCTTGGCTTCTTTGATGGTTACATTAAAAACTTCAAAAGCAATGCACTGCAAATGAGTCACCATCTTGTTCATCCAATCAAGATAATTCTCTCCATTGAGCTTAGGACTTTCTTTCCTGAAGTATGCCATCTTATCAACCTCAAGCTATTAAAATTTCTCTTCAAGGCACTTGGCTCTGATACCAATTTTTAGGAATAGTCCCAAGAGATAACTGAGAGGGGGGGTGAATCAGCTATCTACAAGATTCAATTCTTTATCCAATTAAGTATACTTAAACATAAATCATAAACAAAATGAAAGCACACATCAACACAACACAAAAATTTTGGTTACAGGGAAACCCAAATAGGTAAAAACCCTAGTGGGACTTGATACACACTAATATTTTGTACTAGTGTATAATGATCCTTGTTAGAAGATCCTTTACCCTGTTAGGAGTAGCTTTACAATATATTAAGTATAGTAGACCTGTTCAAGGGTTGGAACCTATTAGGATTCTTTTACAATTGTTGCTGTTAGGGGAGAGGACGCACTATCCAAGAGCTCACTACTCAAATGGGCGAAGGTTACAACCTTCTAAATAGCAGATATACACTATATCTGGATCTTGGTAAACTATGCTTTGACCTACTGTCTAGATCAGTTCTAATGAATAGCATAAGTACTTTACATGGTCACATAGACCTTCTTCTGATGGCTCAACACTTTGCACACTCTTCTCTACTCTGCTAAATCAACCATGAACCACACTCAAGCAATCACAAATGACTGCCTATAAATATCTTTCCTCCAAATGATATAATCAAGTTATCCTATTAGAACCACCTTGAAATAATATTAGAGAAACCATAACAAACTCCAACAAACATTAGGTCAGCTCTAATATGCACGCAACACATTCTAGGACCTATCTCATAAAATAATTGTAGATGCACGCTACACATTGTCGACTCTACCAAAATAACTAGAACTTTCTCTGTAGGATGAATTACATTATGCACTCTTAACTAAACATCAATAACACTTCTCCAAGCTTAACTCCAAGGGAACATACCCTCAAGAGAGGCACAACTCAAGAACCAATAAAATCTCTGTCAGCTTTGTTGAACAAACATAGGAAACTGCTACTGGTGAATAATGACTGCATAACTCCACTTGCGTTCATCATCTAACCATGCACCCATAATGGAAAAATCACTAACATGTCTTCAATATATATCCAAGTGTGCAAGGCTCCATGATAACTGTATGGACAACCATACATAGAACACTGCTGACACCAACTACTATATAACTATTTGTACTAACAGTTAACCTTTGCACCCATGATATCATGCTGATATCATGTCCATGCTACATATATTGAAAGCTTACTACATAAGATTTCCATGCATGCTACTTTCGATATGTTGTCATCAAAGAAAAACATACAGTCAGTACTGGCCTACTGGAAAATCTCCAACAGTATGTTCTCTACATCCAATGCCCCCCTTAAGGCCATGCGACCTTCTAGGTTTATACCTCAAAGAAATCATCATGTAAAGACAAAGTATCATCAATTGTCTCTCCCTCAATTGATGCCTTGTTTAAAACTTTCACCTTCCATATATTTTCATCCTCCTTTGTCTCAGATTTCTTGAATTGATTTTCAAATTCACTCATGTATTCATTAAGACTCTTACCACTGTCACCAACATTCTTTCTTATAACCATAGGAGGTGGTCCTCTTTTGTTGTCCTCTCCATTGTATTTACAAAACTTCACAATGTGTCCAAGTTTTCTGCATATGTTACATGTAGGTGGTCTCCTTCTTTCCTAATTTAATTGTAGCTTGTAGTATCTTGCAGTATGACCAAAGTTATTTCATTTTTGACATGTGATATTGGCTGTTGATTCTTCTTTGTAATAATCTTGCTTATACCTAGACTGATCTGGTTTTCTACAATTTTCTTTGTTGTGTCCATAATCATAATAGTTAAAATAGTAGCTGGTAAAGGGTTTATAGGTACCTTTACTTCTGCAATCTCTTTTCATATGTCCAACTTTGTTGCATCTAAAGCATCTACCTCTGAAAGGTCTGATCTATTCTTTAGGTTCATCTAGTCATATACAAGTAGGTCTTTCTTCATTCTTTGCTTCACTTGCTCCTTCATTGGTTTTAGAAATTTTTGTTGGAAAGTTGTCTATACTAAGGTATATGACTAGATATAGTGTTTTCATTATGGCAACAAAGTCATATAGTAGTTTGGAGTCAGTGCACTGGATGTAAAGATAAGAATTCAGTTAAGTGTTGAAGACTGGTCAGTGTACAGAGTCCTGTAGCTCAAAGCATCAATGCACATGTGTACGGATGAATTATGGTATGTACCATGGAAGTTAAGTTTGTTATAATATACTTGTGCTTATTCTATGAGCGCATAAGAAGATGTGAAAGGATGAGAAAGTTATAGTTAGATGAAGTTGCATAGCTAGTGTGTGCTAGCAGAGAATAGATCATGGAGCTGACAGTTAGTATTTTGGTTTGCGGTTATAATGTAATATTGTAAAGGATATCTACCCATTGTATTTAGATTCCTGACATGTTTATATGTATAATTGTAAGCACGCTTAAGCCAATTCATTTGGAAGTGTTGTTTGTAATTAGTTATAGGACTAACCTAATTGTGTATTTTGTATGAGCATATAAATATAAGATGTGCCCATTGTATTTGGTATGAAAGTTGAAATAGAGTTGTGATAAGAAGAGAAGAAGTATGCAAAGGGTCAAGAAGATGTATTAAATCTTTGCAAGAGGTCAAAGCATCAGCGCCTAAAAGGAACTGATTGGACAAGTAGTGTCACAATGATAGTTCACCTAGTAGATATAGTGTGTATCTGAGATCAGAAGGTTGTAGCCTTCACCATTTGAGCAGTGAGCTCTAGGACAGTGAGTCCATTCCCCTAATAGGGATTATTGTAAAAGACTCCTAATAGGGTCTAACCCTTAACAAGTTCTACTATACTTAAAACATTGTAAAGCTACTCCTAACTGGGGTAAAGGATCTTCTAACAAGGATCACAAAACACTAGTGCAGAATATTAGTTGGTGTTAATTCCCATCGGGGTTTTTACCTATTTGGGTTTCCCCATAATCATATTGGTGTCATGTGTTAATTTCATGTTTCATGTTTGTGTGAATGTTTATTTCAGTACTTAAGAATTTAAGTTCATCATAATGATTAAAGTGAAAAGTTAAAATATAGTGAACACTGATTCACCCCCCCCCTCTCAGTGTTCCCATTCCTACCAATTGGTATCAAAGCTCTGGTCCTCAAAAAAGAAGTTTAACCACTTGAGGAGATCATGGACAAAGAAGAAATGAAACATTTGAAAAGAAATCTTTAAGCTACTCTTGAAGACCTGGACAAGTCAGAAAGAGAATCTGAAGAACTAAGGGATAAACTCAGTGATGCTCAATTAGTCATCAAAAAGATAAGGAAATATTTGAAAGAATGCTCTACCAGTGATCTAGGGACAATGGTCAAGAATCTAAATGAAGAAAATAAATCCTTAAAAGAACAAATTGAAGAGCTTGATGATAAGATGACTAATAATCAGGAAGTCTACAATGAACAGATCAAAGAGAACCTTCAGCTGAATCAAGAACTAAGGCAAGTAAACATGGAAATCTTGGAGCTAAGGAATAGCAAAGAAAGCTTGGAGTCTAAATTGAAAGTTGCAAAGAATCATAATGAAAAATTACACACCAGTTCTAATTTGGTAGAATCTTAATTGTATGCAAGAAGAGCCAAAGGAGACACCAGTTGTATTGGATACAATGAAGCACAAAATTAGATTGACAATATGCGAGCAAGAAAGGATTCACAAAAGGACTCTACAGATGCTAAGGAGACTAAAGATCAAACCAAAGATAATGGTGGACCACCTAAGATTGAGCGCAAGCAAGTATAATGCACTTTTTTTGCATGTAACAAGCATGGACACATTGCAAGAAAATGTACAGAGGTAAGACCTTTTAATGGCTACTGTTATTCATGCAACAAGTCTGGTCATAGATCTATGAATTGCAAGACTAGTAAGAAGAACAGGATTCAACAAGATCAGAGAAATTAGAATCAGACAGATGTAAGAAGTTCTCAGAATGTTACGTGCTAGATATATAACTATAATGGTCACACAGAAAAATAATTTAGAATGGTGACTCATGTCAATGCATCGAGGAATATAAGACCTCCAGTCATTTGTCACTCTTGTAACAAGGCTAGACATATCTCAAGGTTCTCTAGATCAAGGACTCAAGGTCAGGGAAGCCCTAAAAAGGATGAAGAACCAGTTTTGGATCCCGTAGGAGAAGTTAATTTTGTCAAAGCCTCAGATAATGCAAGCATGATTTGGTTAAAGAAAAAGGACAAGACTGATGAGAATGTGTTCGATGCATCCGTAGTGGATGCACCCTCTACATCTGGATGAATGGACCTCAGGGTCATAGGGGGAGATAATTTAGCTCTAGACCCTTGTGTGGCTGGTATACCCATCCTCAGAGTATGCACCTTTGGAATTAAGCTTTTGGAGTATAAAGGTACCTATGTGCAAGAGTACACATGCTGATTATGAATAGAACTGGAGTTGGAAATTTTTGAAGTGACAGCCTAGTTTACGCGACTTGCATTAATGGTAGAATTTTCACTTTAAAGTACACAAAAAGTTATTTGATTGCTCATTACATTCAAATTCAGAGTGATAGGAGAGTAGAAAGAGCCTTGGAAGTTGTTGTGAAGATTTTGAGATTGATCTATTAGTGATTTGTAGTAATTATCAGTGCATTTGGTTGGTTGCAGAAACCCTAGATGATTGAGGGAGCTTTCTCCCACATGCCTATGGGCATCATACATGTGGAAGATATTAGGGCTTACATCTACTATAAGAAAGAACTAGTAGGGTTGGATAGGTTAAGGACACACATGGACACCATGTTGAAACCAGACAAAACATTCATGGATGAATATGTTAAATGGAATGATCACCCTATTTTTGAGTATGTTATGGCATATGAATTCTATGAGACATAATAGATAAAGATTTTATTGAGCGGAATTCATGATGATTTGTTTTGGATTGGTGAGGTACCAGTAAGAATCACCAGTGACTTGATATATGAGATGAGAAGCCTTTCTAGGATAGGCACCATCCTTCCTATGGGAAAGGATGTCAGAAAGATGGTTGAGAAAACATGTAAGTCAAGGAGTGATAGGCATGGCATGACAATTGAGCCTATTGAACAACCAGACATAAAATTGATTTCTATGATACTAGGATACATGTTTCATCACACTAGTAGGGTGAATAGTGTGTCTATGGGCACAATTCTAGCAGCCATCAGACTTGTGAAGGAATATGGGGAATTCAACTTGTGTGAGATCTTGCACACACAATTGATTGATAACATCAAGGCCATCAAGCATGACAAGACAAAGATATTCAAGTTTGGTTCATTGATCATTTACATGTACCTTTATATAGTTGGGAGAGTATCAAATTTGTATTTGGACAAGACTATTCCAACCATGCCACATATATCTAACAAAGCATCCACAGAGAGCACATTGAGAGATTATGTGACATTGGAATCGAAGACCTTCAAGGTTAAGATGCAAATGAGGTATAGAATTCCAAAAAGCATTGTGGAAAAGTATAAGGATACTATTTTCTTTGTGGTAGAGATAGATACAACTTGTATGGAAGTTTTTGAGCCAAGAACTAAGTGGATTCATCCACTCGGTTATGAGGTAGAGGAACAGGTCCTTGAAGCATATGCACAGGTACTACTATCAGCCCCCAAAGATCCTAATAAACCTAGATGGGGAACATATGAGGAGAAGACAAGAGAAGTAGATGCAAAGCTAAATAGCATAGCAACAAAAAGGAAGGTTGCTAAAGTCACATCAGAAATCTTGAGAATACATGGTGTGTCTCAAGCTGACCTTGATAAAGAAAGGGATGAAAAGATTGCTTTGGAATTGAAGAGCACAGATGCAGCTAAGGCAGAATCACATGAACCCAAGATGAAGAAGATAAAAATTGAAAAAGATGATAGTCAGAAGGGTAAAGAAGATGATACTTCTTCTACGCCCAAGGAAACCATTGACCTTACTACTCCTCCCGAGTATAAGGCAATGCCAAAGAGGAAGAAAGAGGTTGGAACCAGTCATCCATCCTTGAGAGTCATAGGAAATAGAAGAAACACCCAAGCACCTCCTGAAGTAAGCTTCAAACCCAGTCTTAGTGTGCTAAGTGCCAGAATAGTTGATGAGGGAAGAATTGAACAAGTAGGGAAATTCTATGACAAGTACAATGAAATAGACAAATCTAAGATTTATGGTATGTTGGTCAAGCACATGCTAAAGTTCAAGAAAATAGTCTTGGAACTTAAAACCACAATTCCTAACAAAGTATGGAATATCCTTGAATTCCAAAAGAGATAGACCATTGAGGAAGATCAGTGGATAAGGGAAAGGATTCTTGATGATACCCTTCCTATATGTGAGCTAGAAGAGAATAAATTACTATTAGATCTGGTGAAGCCTCACCTCAGAACAAAGACAAGAACTCTAAACATAATGGATAAATATTGCCATATTTTTTGCACATTTTGGGGAGCCTAATTACTAGATGAGCTCTATATCCTAGTTTGCATTATTATGTGGTCTGGATTAAGATTTGTGTTCATTTCCATTGCAAAGTACATGAAAGGGAAAGATGTATTACTGCATCTAAGATTACATGTCATATCCTGAATATATTGTACAGAAAGAGAAAAGAACTAAAAAAGAGAACATCTATCTAAGCTCACACATGCCATGAGCATAGAAAATGCCAAAATTGCATAAATGAGTGCAAGTATACATAAACATAAGGAGCTAGATGCAGGGGTACCAGAAATTTCCTGGTAATGAGAGTTGATCTCCTATGTTCTTGGTGTGCTCTGGTGATCCTGAACCTTCAGAGAGAGAGAAACAAAGGTGTTAGATCCAATGGATCTAAGCAATGAATGGTGCCACAACATGATCTATAAATGCATATGTGTACTCAGTCATACACCTCTGGCACGGGCTATGCTTAGGGCATGTGCATCAAGAGGCTCTGGAAATAAAAGAAATACTATTGATTTCACTAATATGTTTGTTCCATGTATAGAGATAGAAGAAGTTGATTCATAACAAATAGTATAATACCAGGATCTAGATGAATGATGATGCCCTGTGATGTGGGTTCTATCGAAAGGATCTCAAATTCCCTGGAGAGAGACCACATCATAGGCCAAGAACACCCATGACCAGTATTGAGTCTCCTAGTACCCTACACTAAACCAGTGAGGGTTGTCAGAAGCTCTATTCCCATAGAGTTTCTTGCAACCCTAATCATCTCAAGGAGAGGCACTAATCATATAGGGGGCATTCAGTGAATGGTGGTATTAGTGAGACATAGGCCAAATCAAATGGAGCATGGTGAAACAAGGCATGAACCAATTCCAAGAGGCATTCTCAGCATATTAAGATGGCATGAATTATGGTCAGAATAGAGCACTGGCAGTTTTAGATGATATACTTCATCAGAATGATAGAAATCTACATGGCATCAAGTTGAACAGGGCTAATGGTAGAGTACACAAATCTATAAATTAGATAGGGCACTCTATTGCATAGGTGTTCAAAAGGCACATGATCCACATATCTAGAAAAGCTACAACACATGGTGTTTCAAGTTAAAATTCAATGCATGTGTACTTCAAATAGAATTTAATACTTTAAGTGCTATAGCATGAGTATGATAAATCTGCATCATGAATTCAAGGCTCTAGTTGATTAATCCGTACAAGTATGATATATCATCATATGAAATAATAAGTGGCTACTGCATGGGCCTCAAGAGATAGCAATGGGACAATTATATAGTTTAAGATGGTCTCATTTCACAAGACACCCTGGCAGCTTGTGCAAATCAGTGAGCATGGTATCAATTAATGAATGAAGTAGTACAATGGAAAATGATGATCCTTACAAGGAAATAGTGAATGTAATACTTCAAGATGCCCCGAGACACCAATAGAAAGTTCAACACACATTTCAATGGATTCAAAGACTAAATTATGCAATGCCATGGACCTCAGCCTAACAATAACAATAGATGCCGAGAGTCAATATATGCAGACATGCAATGAATTCAAGTGCCAGTAGAGGAAATCATCAAGCATATACTTTTCGGGAATACAAGCCAAGAGGACTCATAGGCTGGGCATGAGATGACAATGACATTCCATACATGATATCTTTGCCATAGCAAGGCCTTCAAATGGGTGTGTATAGAAAATACAATATCAAATGTTGGATCCAGTCAGCAACATCAACAACATGGGTGCCCATAAGTAATGGAGTTGTTGCCATACATCAAAATAAAAAGGAAGATAATTGCATATTCAAGCTCACGGACCTAGTACTGGTGACATTAAGTTACATGCATTTAGTTAAACAATGCCTCACGGGCCTCTCAAGCTATGGACAGTAAATAAAATGATGACAATACATTTAAAATAGTAGTGCAATACAATATGTGCCGTGCCATAATAGAGAAATGCAAATAAACAATCAAATGTTATAGTAAAACCTCAATGCATTGATGCCCTCAACAATACCATCATTTTCAAATCCTTCATCGAATGCAGAGAAGCTCAAAGGATGGAAAAGTAAATACAAATTGTAGATCAATTATGATGCCCTACATATTACAATCAAGTGCCATAACCAAATACAGAGGAGGCACGATATCAAACATCAAAACAAAGAGCAAATGCCATGCCTGGGCCTGTACGTGCAACAACAATATATGTCGTGCCCTAACATATGCTTACGGGCTATGACAATGATAAAAGCAAGCAACAGTTATGCAATCAATCAATGATAGTACCATAACAGAGAATACAAAAAGGGTCCATCCCCTTGTAATATAGAGGAATACAATAGCATGTCATATGAAATAACAATGAATAATGCCCTCGGTTTAAATGAATAAAGCTAACAACATACTCTCGGTCTATCAAAGGTAGCAGACATTACAAAAATGGTGCTATAATAAAAGAGATCTAAATATGATGCCCTAGTTTCATTTGATTATGGGGTGCAACAACAACACAAGCCATACGCAATGCTATTAATTTGTTCCAGGTCACAATGCCATGAATTCAAAACAAGATTCAAAATAAATATAGTAATGCCCTATTTTTCTTTGCAGAAGCCAAGCATGCCCTCGGCAAGATACAATTTCAATGCAAATGTAGGCAAAGCAACACAATAGTGCTATCGAAATACAGTGAATGGAGAAATGATAGTGCCTACCTCATAGTGTCGGTGTCTTTTGCTGTTTCCAAATCAAGAATAGAATTTGCCAATGGAAAGTTACCATTCGAGGAGATGTAGTGGTTTTTAGAAGTTTCCAGATGCTGATTTCCAGTTGTTGTGTTTGCAGAGGTTGCCGTTTCCAAATGCATAGGGTTTCATAATGACACTTCTTTCTTTTTGTCTCCCCTTCTTTTAGGGTTGAGCACTCATTTCACTCTCTTTGCTAATTATTTCTCAAAGCATAGGCTATATTTTGTTAAGATATTAATATAATTATCTCTCTTTGAGGGTAATTATATTAATTATATGTGTTGCCTTAGGTTCTTACCATGCTAGTCAGATTTGACTTAGGAGATGTGTCATTAAAATCGTGTTTTAGCATAGGGGAGGCTATTATTTTTAGATTATTTATGTCATGTGGATAAGTATAAGATGTAAATATTTTAGATATTTGCCTCATTTTTGAGTTGAGAATATCTCAAAATTTATTTTAATTCCACTTAAAGGGGGGAATGTTTTTTAATTATGATAAGTCAATGCAAGAGCCTCATTGTAAGATATTTTGACATGTGGTGTTCTTATAAACCGTTGTCAGAATATCATTATTTTGCATGACTTAGTGGGTCCTAGGTCTTCTTTCACTAGGTCTATTCTAGGGACTCCACTTTTTTCACTTCCCCTATATTCTCAGGAATATGGCATCCAATTTTTAGAGTGACGGGATCATGACTGAGGCTTTTCTATTCTTGGCGAGGTGGTGGTCTTCATTGCAAATTCTCCAAATTTTCTATATATGCCTCTCACTTAGGTTATAGAAGGCTAGTTCTTCATTCCCTCATTCTCACGAGGTGAATTTTGTAGCTCTTGTGAAACAATCTGATATTGTAGCTCCTTTTGATTCCAGTTAATAGCAAAATTGTTCCCTTTTTTTCTACAGTTTGTGAGTTGGTTGATGAACTTAGTTTTATGTATTGTGAGTGATTTTGATCCTTTACATGACAGTATGTTCATTTGATTATTTTTCAAGTGTTGATCTTCTTTAAGGTTTTCAAATCTGTGTGCATCTAACTATGTTGAGTTGTGAAAATCATCTTTCCTTCTCATTCACAAGCATCACCTGATTGTTTTCTAAGGGGAAAATCAAATTTGGAAGAGTTGTGGAGTTCTTCTTATGTGTTGGGGTTATATTGTGAGTCTATTTTTCAGTTTGTGGATCCATTCAGTTTGGTGAATCACCTTGGTTAGATTTAGCAGTTTCCAGTGGTATGCAATCCCTCTATCCCTTTTCTTTTAAAGTTAGTGCAGTTCAGGTGATACAAATGGGGAAGCCGACCCTTAATCTAGAGGTCTATTCTTAGGAAGCAATCCCACATTCTGAGAGTATTCCCATGTTTTACGGGATTGCTAGGTTTTATACTTAGCCATCACAGGTGCAATCCCTAGTGACAACAATAACAATTATGAGTTAATTGCAAAAGAGATAGAAAAAGCCTTTGAGAAGGTATTTATGGATAGAAACATGTATCCACCTACTGCGCCCATAGCTAATGTACCCACAATGGTCACCAAAGGGTCAAAGACCATCAAGGAATAATCTACAGGTCCTCAAGATTCAACATCTGCAAGGGAAGTACAAACAAAGATAGATAAGTCTGCACCCATGTTAGAATAACTCAAAAACAACACGATTATCATTGATAATGTGGAGATAGCCATGCAATCCATTGACACAGAATTGGACAAGTTTGAGGAAGCTTTTATGAGCACACAAGAAGCTGAAAATCTTTGCAGCAACTCACCTCCAACTCATCAAGAAGTACACATTGAAGATATATCTGATAGGAAATAAGAACAAGAGGAAGAAAAGAAAGAAGAAGATAAGATGGAAGAAAAAGAACAAGAGAAAGATGAAACTTCTGTTGATCTAGCCAAGGTAAAACTAGAAGTGATGGATAGAAATCCCATCACCCCCTCCTCAGCATTGTTGCCAAGTTTGACACCTGACACATCCAGTTTGGACTCATGGAGAGAAGAAGACCTGATTAAGTTATGCATCTTAGCTATGGGGAAGGAAAAGAAGAAACAAGTCATGAGAAATCCTCTCCTTGTGGAATCTATGAACATATTGAACAATCTATTGCCAGAAGATAAGAAAGTGTATAAGGTACACTTGGTTGATGATGTGAGTATAGTTATCTCACAGTTCAAAATTAATTTTTCAAGCCTTGAAGAATCCACATCCAAAGTTGCAGAAGAGAAGTACCTGAAGAAGAGATTGAATGAGTTGATGAGAAACTTTGTACTAGATCTAAATTCACTCAAGACATGACAAGCATCTTTAAAAGAATTTGCTGATCAAGGAAATTCACAGGAGACTGCATGGATCAGGATAAGCTTACTGATGCCCATCTTAAGAAAATACAAGAGGTAGAAGCTATGATTGAGTAGGTGAAGAGTTTAGTGAAAGACATAGCCACTGATGTGAACATGTGAAAAAATGTCTACGAAGGTTAGTTGGACAAAATTGAGAAGGCAGAGAAAGAGATGGCAAAGATAAGGTATAGACAGACTCAGTTGAGGAATTCTCTTGCACCCTCACTAGACATTCTCAATCAGAACATGAAGGAGATTGATGCCACCATGATAACCTATGATCAAGGTCTGAGCATAGATTTGAAGAAGATGGAGAAGCTTTAATATTCTTTATGCGCCCATCTCCAGATAGTTAACTCTTTGATAACTTTTTGGAAGATGGAGATCCAGAACCTTAAGATAGCATATCCGAATGTTTTCCCTAAGTAAGTATGTGCAAATATAGTTTTTTGGTACACCTTTGTCATTAATGTCAAACGGGGAGTTGTGTATAGAATATGGAGTATAATATGTATAGGGAGATATAAGATTATGTATAAGAAATGTATAGTAGACAAAAGTTTTTTGTGTTAAGGGACAGTTAGCAACTTGGTCATATTCCTTTGTTGCCATCAATGAAAAAGGGGTAGATTGTTGGAAATTTGTCTATACTGAGGTATATGACTAGATATAGTGTTGTAATTATGGTAACAAAGTCATATAGCAGTTTGGAGTAAGCACACTTGATGTAAAGATCAGAATTCAGTTAAGTGTTGAAGACTGGTCAGTGTACAGAGTTCTTGCAACTCAAAGCATCACCACACGTGTGTATGGATGAATTATGGTATGAAGCCTGGAAGTTAAGTTTGTTAGACTATAATCATGCTTAGTCTATGAGTTCATAAGCAGATGTGCAAGGATGAGAAAGTTACAATCAGATGAAGTTGCATAGCCAGTATGTTCCAGCAGATAACAGAGCATGGAGCCGACGGTTAGTATTTTGGTTTGCGATTATAATGTAATATTGTAAAGGCTATGTGCCTATTTTATTTAGGTTGCCGATATGTTCATATGTATAATTGTAAGCACGCTTAAGCCAATTCATTTGGAAGCATTGTTTGTAATTAGTTATAGGGCTAAACTAATTGTTTATTTTGTATGAGCTTATAAATATAAGATGCACCCATTGTATTCAGTATGAAATTTTAAATAGAGTTGTGATAAGAAGAGCAGAAGTATGCAAAGAGTCAAGAAGATGTATTAAATCTTTGAAAGAGGTCAAAGCATCAGTGCATCAAAGGAACTGATCGAACAAGCAGTGTCACAGTGACAGTTCACCTTGCAAATATAGTGTGTATCTAAGATCAGAAGGTTTTAGCCTTCACCATTTGAGCAGTGAGATCTAGGATAGTGAGTCCACTCCCTTAACATGGATTATTGTAAAAGTCTCCTAACAGGGTCCGACCCTTAACAAGGTCTACTATACTTAAAGCATTGTAAAGATACTCCTAACAGGGTAAAGGATCTTCTAACAAGGATCACAAAACACTAGTGCAAAATATTAGTGGGTGTCAATTCCCACCAGGGTTTTTACCTATTTGGGTTTCCCTATAATCATATTGGTGTCATGTGTTGATTTCATGTTTCATGTTTATGTGAATGTTTATTTTAGTACTTAAGCATTTAAGTTCAGCATAAAGATTAAAGTGATTAGTTAAAATACAGTGAGCACTAATTCACCCCCCCCTCTCAGTGTTCCCATTCCTAACACTTTTTGCTTCATTGAATCCAACTCCAATCATGTCACCTTTGGGTTATTGTCTTTCTCTTTTCTAATCAATTTGGTCACTGCTCATGTGCAACTTCTCAATGTATAATTTGGCTTGAGTGAGTTCACCCTTAATGATCTGATTATATTTGTCCAATTCCTGATATTTATCCTTATAATGGTCAAGTTTATTATTCATTTATCCTATCTGCTCATTTTCTTCTTTTAGTGATTCTTCAACTTTGTTCCTTGCATCCTTTTCATGTTGAATCTATTTTATCATCCAAAGATTGATTTCTTGTTTTTCTTACTCCAACCTCTTTACTTGATCTGATGTATGATTGACTAATTCTTCACTAATTTTGTCCATAAGATCTTGTTTTTGACATCTTGAAGTTTCAAGTTGTTCCTTTAGTTTCTTGATGAAACCTTATGCTCTTTCAATATTCCATTCTCAGCCTTCTCTTTGTCCATATCTTCAAGTGCTACATTAAAGTTCTCTTGAAAAATTTCTAAATCCATTATGATCTTCCTTAAGATGTTAGGCTTTCTATCCATGGGCCAATAGCTCTGATACCAATTGTTAGGATTAGGTAATACTGAGAGGGGGGGTGAATCAATATTACTATATTTCAATTTAAACTTCAACCAATTATAAATAAACCATAATAATGTAAAAATGAAAAGAACATTAAAGCATAACACATAACTCATGACACCATGATTTGTTCTCAAGGAAATCCTAGCCAAGGGAAAACCCCGGTAGGGATGGTACCCACAACAATAAACTAAAATATTATATCCTTGTTAGGAGATCTAGCCCTAATAGGAGCTAATTATTACATAATACATTTCCTTGCTAGAGGAATACTAATCCCTATTAGGGGTATACAAAACACCTGGTTAAAGGTGGTGAGTAAACTGCTCTTACAATAAAAAGTTGTCTCAAAAGAGTTCTCCAAAAATGAACAATACAAGCACTTATCTTGCTTAGGTATTTTCTGTTATAGCTTTGTCTATCACTGATCTTGCACCTGATCTCACCTTAGATTCACAACCTTTCTTCATCATCATAATCACAATACATACCACTTTCATAAAAGCACTATATACTTATACAAAATCAGCCATCCAGTCGGCTTCACAAATACCATACAAAACATAATAATTAATTATGTAAATGATAAGTATAAAGTTGAAGATCTTATATTACCAAAGTGTCGACAATATAATTCATTTATCTAACTTATCATGTTACCATAACAATTAGCCTTACCAAAATCACTGCAACTGCTCATATGCCCTGTTATACTATTTCACTGTCATCACATACCTTCAGATCACTGAATCTCACTGATCTCATCACCAAAACTTATGCGCTCTTAACTAAATCATGTATATATCCAAAACTACCTTTTACAAAATTTGCAGGCCATAATACCTCATTTATTTCCATCACTAACCAAAACTATAACACTATACCCTATTACCCTGATTCTGGACTTAGTCATTTTCATGACTGTGACTCCAATACAAAATATCTCATCATGCAAGCACTCCAGCATAAGTGTTTCCATAAATGAAAAACCTCAAGTGATCCCTAGTGCCCCAAAACACCACTTGCTAACAAATAGACCCTCTCCCATGCACTTCAATAGGAGGGTATGTGTAGGATCATGGTATGCCAAAAGTGGTGATGTGAAAAAGAAGTCCTAATTTACAGACTGATTGGAAAATATCTATCACTTTAAAATGGGATAACATTTTTGAAATCTTAAATATGCCTTGCATTCTATGTTTTTCCTACTACAAGAAAAACTTAAAAAGTTTTCAATTTGATGAAGTTTAGACTAAATTAAGGTGGTCAGACATGAGGGGGTTTTTTTATAGAAAAGTTGTAGTATAAAAATTGTAATTAATTATTTACATGAAAAAATTACAAAAAATTGATTCACATTTGGAAATGAGTCTACTACTTGTATAAGGCGGTCATACATACACCTACTTCTTATTCTTTTAGTCATGATTGATATACTAATTGAAAAATAGCTATAACCTTCAAACAGTATAACATTTTTAAAATCCGAAACATATGTCACATTCTATACTTTTCCTACTACAAGAATAAAAAAGAAGAAAAAATTCAATTTTATTAAGTTTACACAAAGTTAAGGTGGTTAGACATGAGATTTTTTATATTCTATAAAAGTTGTGGCAAAAAAATCATAATTAATTATTTACTTGGAAAAAAGTTACAAAAAAATATGCGTCACATCCAGACATCATTCTACTATTTATATCTAGAATCTTGTAAAAAAATATATTATCATTTGATTGTATTTAAGGTGGTCAGACATACACCTACTTCTTATCTTTTTCCTTAAATTTTTGTACTATTGGATTGAAATTTGAAAATTTCACCACATAGAATTATTTTTTTCAAAAAGGGCTAGTAGCTTAGAAACTACATTCACTTTTCTACACATTCTCTTGTTACATATTTTTTATATAAGATGTTAATATGATTTAGAACAATAGAGAGGGGAGGGGGAGGGGGGGGGGTGGGGGGGCGGGGGGGTGAATCAGTTGTTCTTAGGTCCAAATGTATCAATTAAACTTTTAAACACTTCAACAACTCAGATCTAATAACAAAAACTACTCAGTCATTACTGAATGTATACCAGAAACGTATAACAATGCAGTCCACTATCCAACATTATTTAACTTGGAAAACATAGAAATGTTCAAAACAAAACATTCACACAAGTATTAACACCAAGATTTATAGTGGAAACCCAATTTGGGAAAAACCACTTTGTAACATGCTACTAATATTTTCACTCTTTTCAAGTGACCTCTATGAAAAGCCAACCTTGTCAAAGGTTTACAAACACACTACTAGGTGTGACCCTGTTAAAGGATTTCAACCACCCTGTTAGGAGTGTGCCTTGTTAGAGGACTTAAGTACATTCCATTAGAATGCAACCTTGATTAAAGGATTTATAAAATGACTGTTAGGTCAACCTTGATTAAAGGATTTTGACTGATACAATGATTAGAAAGTAATGGTAATATTTGATCTGAAAACATACAACTCACTTTGTAAATAACAGATCCAATTCTTACATATATGCTAGCTTACTGACTGATTTCCATTTCCATCTCCATCACTGATCTACTCAGAAATCCCTTCAAGCAATCACAACTTTGATCAACTCCTTCACCTTCAGCCTTTCTACTTATTCACTCAATAACAACAACAACTCCAACATCTCTCTCTCAACCTCACACTTAGGTTTCCTTAATACCTCTTTGATAGGTAGATCCAACTTTTGCCACTTAATCTCCTCCGTAGATCTTAGGTTTAGGTCAGATTCATCGAATCCTTCCAACATTATGGTCTTCGTCCATCCTTCTAGAAACATCTTTAATCTCTTTATTGGAATCACAATAAAAATATTTACTATGCATTAAATGCTCCATATAGTCAATAAATAAAGTCAACATGATTTACATAATCCAAGAATTCAAACATGTTGGCTAGGAATCTAAATTCTTCCTCAAATTTAAATTACTAATGCTCGGTCAATACAGTGTTCAACTCCTCAGTCATCACTACGTGTCTCGGTCACCACTTGAAACTGTTTCCCTTGGCTAATGTTGTCTCCCTCGGCAATACACTCATGTTCAGTCAACACTAAATTTACTCGGCATATACTGGCTCAGTCGACACTAAAATCACTCGGCTTAAACTAGATTTCTTCACTTTTTCTCGGTCAAGCCTACTTGTTTAGTCTTGCTTCTCACTTAGATAAAAAATACATTATCTTATCACTGTGCCACACAATCAAGTACTCATTTTAGTATAAAATAACTCAACCTTTCTCTAGGTTCTATTGTTATCACCCTTGCCCTGATCCTTCTCAACAATCAAATAGATAAAGTACTTTCTTAGATAGCAACAGTCTTACCAATTAAGGTTTAACATCAATGACAATACAACAATTGCTTCAATTGAAGTTTCCAATGATCTCCCTCTTTGGTATTGATTGCAACACCATATGAATAACACATGACTCACCAACCAATCCAAAACTTGTCTGTGCATTAGAAACATTTGTAATATCCTTAGCTTCATTCTAATTCTGAATCTCTTTAGCCTCACTTGCTTGACCATCCACACAGTAACTCCCACTGAATCTTTTCTATGTCCCTTTCCTCTGAATCTCTCCCTCTTTCTTGATCTTCCATGAAATTCCACCATGTGTTTTCATCTGACTCATCTCCCTCTTTGACAATAATGCCAAAGTAGAAAATAGAACTTGCAACTTTTAGATGTAGATGTCATCTTGTCAGCTTAGTAACAATATTCTCCCTCTATCATCTTTTCTTATGAATGATTATCATCTTTATTGTACTTTTCACAACTCTAGGTTGCTCCTAAAGTGTGACCTTTTCTGCATCAATTTGTCAGAAAATCTTTGCAACACATTTGATGTAGTGCTCTTAGCTTGACTAGGTAGCCTTAGTTAGGGTAAGAACCCCTAATTTTCCTCTCATATATTCATGAGCTTCTTTAGGTAAAGCTTTGGTGAATATGTCTGCTAGTTGTTCCTTTGTATTCACAAATTCCATTCTGACCTCTTTATCTTGTACCAATTCCCTCAAGTAGTGATACTTGATGGAAATATGTTTGGTCTTTGTGTGCATCACTAGGTTCTTTGATATGTTGATATCACTTGTGTTGTCATAGTATATGACAAGTGATTCAGTGATCTCCTCTTTCATGCCTTTCAACAATTTCTTTATCCATACTAGGTTTGAACAGTTTACCGTAGCTTCTACATACTCAGCTTTAATTGTAGATTGGGAAATGCAATTTTTTTTCTTGATTGTCTAGGAAACTAATCTCTATCCAAGAAAGAAAGCTCCACCGCTAGTACTTTTTCTATCATCCACATTTCCTTCCCAATCTGCATCAATATAGACTCTCAGTTCAAATCTCTCATGCTTCTTGTAGTATAGTCCATAGTCTTTTGTTCCTTTCAAATATCTCATTATTCTTTTCACAACCATCATATGAATTTCCTTAAGATTGGTAGAGAATCTTTCCGCAATCCCAACTAATAGAGCAATATCTGGTCTACTGTGAACAACATATTGGAGCTTTCTAATCATGGATCTATACAAAGTTTGGTTTACTTTAGTAGTATCATCGGTTTTAGACTATTTTTGTCTAGTGGCCATGGGAGTACTTACTAGCCTTGAGTCCTCCATACCAAAGGTTTTTAGTATCTCTTTGACATATTTAGATTGTGTGATGAAAATACCTTTCTCCATATGATATACTTGCAAACCAACAAAGAATTTTATCTCACCAAACATAGACATTTCAAACTCAGTTTGCATCTATTTGAATTTTTTTTACATAGGGCATCTTGTCCACCAAATATGACATCATTTACAAAAATCTTAGCTAACAAGATCCCTTTACCTTCTTCATCTTTCATGCACAGATTGATGGTGTCATTTTTCCTTGAGAATCCAATCTATAACAAGTAATTGTGGAACCTCTCATACCATGCTCTGGGGGCTTTCTTTAATCCATAGAGTGCCTTGTTCAATTTGCAAACCATGTGTCTCTTGTTTGGATCAACAAATCCTTCAGGTTGCTCAATGTACACTTCTTCTAATATACCATTTAAAAATGCATACTTGACATCCATTTGGTATACCTTGAAATCTTTGTAGGCAACATATGCAAGTAATATTCTTACTCCTAATCTTTCTACAGGGACAAATGTCTCCCCATAGTCTATTCCTTCTTCTTGTGCATAGCCCTTGCATACTAGCCTTGCTTTGTTCCTTGTGATTTTCCCATGTTCGTTAAGCTTATTCTGAATACCCATTTTGTTCCAATGACATTTTTGTTTTCTAGTCTCGGCACCAGAGTCTAGGTATCATTCTTTTTTATTTGGTCTATCTCCTCATTCATAGCTTGAATCCTGTCTTCATTTTCTAATGCCTCCCTTGTTGTCTTAGGCTCAAGTTCGCACAATAAAAATGTAGGATCTCTTAACTTGCTTCTAGTTAGAACTCCAGTTTCTTTATCTCCAATGATTTTCTTAGGCTTGTGATGTCTCCTTACATACTGTGCAAAAATAGGTTAATCTTTATTTTCTCCTTTCTCTTCAGGTTCATCAATAATATTATCAGATTCATCCTCTGATTACTCAGCAACCACTTCTTGATGCTCGGTAGCACCCTCCTGTCGCTCGTCAGTATCCTCCTATCATTTGACAATATCTTCTTGATGCTCGACATTATCTCCCTGATGCTCGACATTGCATACCCAAGACTCTGCATTACGTGCAAGTGTGTTACTTGCCTCTTCTTCTTCTATATAGATAAAAGATCTATAATAATCAGGTTCTCTTTTGCTTTCCTATTCATTTTTCTTTGCATATTCGTCAACCTTCACATTTACACTTTCCACAATTTTGTTAGTGTTAGAGTTCAAACACTTGTAATCTTTACTCTTTGTGGAATAGCCTAGGAATATGCCCTCATCACTTTTAGCATCAAACTTTCCATTCCTATTGTCTTTTAGTATTAGCATTTTCTCCCAAAAATTGTAAAGTATTTTATATTAGGTACATAACCGTGCCATAGTTCATAAGGTGTAACATTTTTACCTTTTTTTATTTATACTCGGTTTAAGGTATAAACAACTATACTTATAGCTTCTTTCCAGTACTTTTGTGCAATATTCTTCTCAATCATTAGTGTCCTTGCACAATCCATGATAGATTTGTTCCTTCTCTCTACTATACCATTCTGTGGAGGTGTTCTAGGTGTAGACATTTGTCTCTTGATTCTGTTAGAATAATTGAGAGGGGGGCTGAATCAATTAGATAAGTTATCCAATAGTCCCAATTACAAAATGTACCTCATTAAACAAATTCAAAAAAATTCTACAGCTTGGTAACATAGAATACTAAACTCTTTGTGCCATTACCAATTACTAGTTAATTACTCGCAGTGATTACCGATCAAATCAAATATGCAATATGTAAAATATGAAAACAAATCAATCATCACAAAAATACATAACACAGATTTAACGTGGAAACCCTATTAAGGGAAAAACCACTTGGGACCAGTAACCCAAATTACTTTTCACTCTTTTGAAGTGAGCTCGATGAAGAACCAACCCTGTTAAAGGTTACAAACACACTGTTAGGTGTGACCTTGTTAGAGGATTTAATACTAACAGTTATTGTTCAACCAAAATTCACTATGGGGTCGATAGGATAAAAATGTACATTCATTGAATGACATGGGGTATATCATAAGATGGTTAAGTCCACTCGGTTAAGAGATTTTTCTGTATCAATGGTTAAAATGAAATAGTAATTGATCTGATTAAAATAAAACTCAAATTGCAGATTTTCAAATCTATTCTAAAGCCCATACAAATCCTCTAATCAATATATCAATTCACTTCTTCAACATTCATTAACTTACTGTCCCTGGGTAATAGCTCTCCGATGCTCGGTACTGTTCTGCAGTTTGGTTCATCTTCAACCAATCTAATTAGGCATGCATGAAACTATATTCATGCAAAATCTCTATAGTCTTCTATCTTCCAGCATGTTTCAATAAAGAAACTTATATCTCTTATATAGATAGATAAACCATTTTCATATCAACCATCATATTTTGCCACTTAATCTCCTTCATTGATTTTGCCTCTTAAACTTTCTTTGGCGGTTGTGTCAGTAACATGTTTCAATTCCATCCCTTAGATCTTCTCTAAATTTTTTCAGTTGTGGATCATGTAACAAACTTTATCCTCAACCTCAAAATCATCACACTTTACAGCTCATCAATTTCTGTCGGCTAAACTTAAGTATTAAATGCTTTCATCCATACTCAGTTAACAAAGAAATGCATCAACAAACACAATCTTGGTTAATACTGTCACTCGGTATACACTACACTGGCTCGGTGTATACTGAAGTGCTTCATTTACCGACCACACTACTTTGTTAAGTTTTTCTTCCAACTTCATAACAAATTAATGCAACATAATCAAGTCAACCATATGAAGTCATAGACTCATCAATAGGTTACCCAAAGTATTCCTTATCCTCATCTATTATATCCATCTTCCTCCATGTAGATATCTTAGTTCTTCATCTTTTCTCTCCTCTTTATAGATGTTTAGATGTTTGCAACTATCATGATAAGTACTATCAAAACTAGTTGACAACAAAATAACTGATTTAATTATCTTACATATCATTTCAGTACTTGGTGATCTCTAATCACTGATCTTCAAGTCATTCATGTATTCAATTAGTTGTAGTCCATTAGATTCCTCTACCATTGTAGAATAGATTGAACTCATTTGATATAAACTCTCAACCTTGGTCAGATCTCAGACATTTCAGGTTTCTACCTGTCTCCTTTTCAACCTTAGCCAAATACCACTTAAACAACTAAAATGCATCATTTTTTTTTTATAAAACATTACAGTCATCATCCTAATGCAATCATCAACAAAAAAAAAAAAGAAGTATTTAGCACCACAATAGCTTTGTACACCCATAGTTCCATAAAGGTCAGTAAGAACCATATCTACAACATTTTCAGAAGTAAAAGTCTTGCTCTTGAAACTAGACTTTGTCATTTTACCCAACTGACATTGTTTTCACATCACATTATCAGGTTTCTTCAATCTAGGCAAACCTCTAACTTTCTTCTTTTTACTAATATTTACCAAATTGTCAAATTTAACATGACAGAATTTTATGCCATAGCCATATATCATCAAGTTGTGCAACCAAACATGTCTCTTTCGATAGGTCTAGATAGAAAAAAATACCTCTTGTTTGTTCTCCACTCCCAATTAGTTCACCAGTGGCATCAAATATTTTAGCCTTCCTGTGATGCAATTCCACTCGGTAACCAGTGCTATTAAGCTATGCAACACTGAGAAAATTATAGTTAAGACCTTCAACCCAACAAGCATTTTCACAAGTGATCTTATCAGTCAGCTTAATTAATCATTTACCCTTTATAGGACATGGTGCATCATTACCAAACTTAAAACTTCTACCTTTGTAATGATCTAGGGTATCAAATTTACTTTTGTCACCAGTCATGTGGTGTGAGAAACCACTATAAATAATCCATTTATCACCTTTTCTCACATAAGAAACAAGTGTAGTTTTCACATCTTCATCAGACTCATCTTTCATAGCAACATAGACTACTTCAATTTCAAAATCATCATTATCAGTGTCAATTTCTTCTTCAACAATGTAATAGGATTTCTTACCTTTATCCTACCACAATATTGAGCAATATTCTCACCTTCTTGCATTTTCATTTTATCAAACTTACCTCTGAGGCCTTCATCTTTTTTCCTTAGTACATTTATGTCACCACCATAGATGTTTGCAAAAGTGTCCCACATTTTCTTTGCATTTGTGCAATCTTTAATATCTTCAAATTTAGGATAGCTTAAGGTAGATGCAATCTCCAACATTTCTTGATTGTGTTCTTGTTTAGCTCTCATCTCTTTAGTAGTCAAAGGTTCAACAGTTGTAACATAGTCATGTTCAACATAATATTTCATTGAGTCACCAATACAAGCTAGATACAGTTTCATCAGACTCTACCATGCATGGAAGTTCTCCTTATTGAACTTCGGTACCTCCTTCTTATGCATCTTGATCATTTACTTCAAGTACCTTTAAAATTGTTCTCTGTAAGCACCAACATCCTTGATACCAATTGTTAATATGATTTAGAATGACAAAGAGGGGGTGGGGTGACTCAGTTGTTCTTAGGTCCAGATGTATCAATTAAACTTTTAAACACTTCAACAACTCAGATCTAATAACCACCACTACTTGGTCATTACTAAATATATACTAGAAACATATAACAATGTAGTCCACTATCCAATAGTATTTAACTTGTAAAACATAGAAATGTTCAAACCAAAATATTCACACAAGTATTAACACCCGGACTTATAGTGGAAACCCAATTTGGGAAAAACCACTTTGTAACATGCTACTGATATTTTCACTCTTATGAAGTGAGCTCTATAAAAAGACAACCTTGCCAAAGGTTTACAAACAAACTGCTAGGTGTGACCCTATTAAAGGATTTCAACCACCCTATTAGGAGTGCGCCTTCACTACTACATTTGGGGCCAAATTTTGACAGAAGTTTCCGACGAGTAACTTTTTATTATGAATTTGGTGTTTTTTTTTTTTAATAGGCCCCGATGATGTCAATATTTTGATGGGTGTTTAATTGACCATCGAAATTCTGATAGATTCGGGGTATAGATTAAAAAAAAAAAAGTGAAACAACCTCATCATTTTTATTTCGATTAGATAGAGGGAGTAGGAGAAAAGGAGTGAAAGATGACCGTGGGAGAAGGTATGTGATTTCTTCATCTTTCAAGCCTCTAGCATCATATTCAAATGCATTTCATTTTATTTGATCATGAATGCTCTCTGAAATGACCGCATTCTACTGGTGTCGTGCCGTACCCAGTTCTTTATCTCTATTATTTGATGTTATTGGTGCTTGTGCTCAAGGATATCAATTCACTGTATTCAAATGTTTGGATTCATGTTTGTTGATATTATTGGCATATATGTTTAATGACGCCATTGTAAATTTTTATCATTGAAATGACCACATTCTACTAGTGTCCTACCCTAGTCCGTGCTTTAACTCCATTATTTAATGTTATTGGTGCTTGTGCTCAAGGATATCCATTTTTTTGAAATGTTGACTATGGTTATCAAATGGACAGCCCGTGAGCTTCTAGCTAGGTGCCATTTGTATTGATAGGTTAGGGCATCAAATGTATTGTATCATTGATAGTTGATACTTTGTTAAAAGGAAATAGGACAAAGAATGATTTTTATTTAGTTTCTCTATTTTGATCCCTAAGTGGCTTACAACCCTAGAGAAGTATATGTAGATTTATGTATGTAGTTGCAGGATACATAGTAGTTGATAATTCACAATAAATCCATGCATCCAATTTGAATAGCAATTAATACAAAGAACTAGGGTCCTCCAATGGCCCAATCATCTGGACCTTGACTGTCCCCTCAACCAGTGACCCTTCAAAACTAGGTTATCATGCAATCAGTGAGTGATCCTTCATTCTCCTGCTGAGCTTCTAGGTAGGCACCATTTGTATATTTGATAGCTTAGGGCATCAAATGTATATTGTATCATTGATAGTTGAGACTTTGTTAAAAGGAAATAGGACAAAGAATTATTTTGATTTAGTCTCTATATTTTGATCCCTAAGTGGCTTACAACCCTAGAGAAGATATATGGAGATTTACGGATGAAGTTGTAGGATACATAGCAGCCGATAATTTACAAGAAATCCATGCATCCAATTTGAATAGAAATTAATACAAAGAAATAGGTTCCTCCAATGGCGCAATCATCTGGACCTTGACTGTCCCCTCAACTAGTGACCCTTCAAAACCGGGTTATCATACAATCAGTGTGTGATCCTTCATTCTCCTGGTCTACCCTACATCCAAATATATTGGAAATACACAATACAATGATAACAAGTCTTTCACAATCCCCCTTCCCTCAAGGAACACTATCAACCATACCTTCCACATAGCATTTCACTATTTTATGAGTGGATTGTGGAGCAACAATTAACATTAAACAAGGAGAAAACTCCTCAACACATCTTGGAAACCATTGAATTCAATAATAAATGAAATCTAACACCAACACTATTCCATCCATAGTTGTAGGATACATAGCAGTCGATAATTCACAAGAAATCCATGCATCAAATTTTTATAAGGATATCCTACTAATCAATAGGAATTTTCTTGACATGAACAATGATTATGCATTTTGATGGCAGTGTGCTAGTTCAAAAGGATAATATAAATCTGAAACAATTTTTTCTGATTTTCTCAAACTATAAATGTGGTTAAAGGGAAAATATTATGTGGAAAACCCACAAACCAAGCTAGCAAATGATTGTACATCAAATTATTCCTATATTCATTCAAGTATTGCTATGCTTCAACTACCTGACCTTTGAGCTTCATCTAGAGAAATGTGTAGCTTTAAGATAGAGTTACTTCTTGGGCCTTACAATAGGGTGGAATATGATCAAGATTTGTTTAGGCTATATCTTTTTTAGTCCCATTGTTAGGTTCTTATAGTTCATGGTTTGAATCTATTATGGTTGTGTAAGGGATTTGTAGATGCTTTTTCTAACATAATTATTAGACACCATGATTGGAACAACTAGCTGTTGGCTATTGTACACATGAATCATATCTATCAATGGTTCTTTGTGTTCAAGAATTCATTGATCAATCTTTGAGATTTATTGTCCTAGCTTTAAAAGAGTGACAAAAGATATAGTGAGTGCTATCTTTTCCAAGTGTTTTATGGGTGCCATTATCTTCCAGGAGTAATTGCTGGAACCAAATTATGTTCTTTGCCTCTAGTAAATATTGTAGACACAACCATCTTCTTGGTGAAGGGTTTCTTCCATCCCCATGAGGCACTATTGCATGGTTTCCATTCCCTTGTAGTTTACTGAATCTAATTTAATACAAGTGTACACTATTTTGGGTTCCATAGTTTATGGCCCCTACACTGTGGTTGTTAGCCTAATTAAGAGAGGCCTACCTTTGCATATAATAAGAGGCCAAGATGAAACAAACATCCAGAGGTAAGGGGGTTGTTCCCTATCCATAATTTATTATTTAAGTGCTAAGTGATGATGGGTATATCGTGTAATTCATACCTAGTGTGTCTCTTTCTTTCTCTCCACATTTCACATTAGGATTATATGTTATAAAATACTAATGAAATCAACTATAGGTCAAATCTAATCAAAATTGCAATATAAAGATTAAAATAGATCTTGAAGAAATATGGGAACCATTTTTGATAGATATTGTACAAATGAAGAGAATACTCCAAAGAGGAAATGCTTCAATGTGGAACAATTGAAGGACAATATTTTACTTTTATATGCACATCTGCAATGTTTTTGATATATTTCTAAGATAAAAAAACCATAGAAAGAATAGCATATAGAAGAAAGTAAAGAATAATGATCATACTTTGAGATATTGTGGAAAATTAAAGGAAAGAATGCTTGGTGGGGTTATCATGCAATCAGTGAGTGATCCTTCATTCTCCCGGTCTACCCTACATCAAAACATATTGTAAATACATAATACAATGATAACAAGTCTTTCAAAATCCCCCTTCCCTTAAGGAACACTATCAACCATCCCTTCCACATAACATTTCACTGTTGTATGAGTGGATTGTACAGGAATAGTTAACATTAAACAAGGAGAAAACTCCTCAAGACATCTTGGAAACCATTGAATTCAATAATAAATGAAACCTAACACCAAAACTATTCCTTCCATTCACTTCTACCAAGAATAAATAATTTAATCCATTCAACATTACATATAATCATTAGACAGTTACATTTCATGACCGTGTAGAGGAACAATCACAACCAAAATGATCAAAACTACTTTCACCCTTGCACAAGCTATTCGAAACTTCAAGTAAAATGAGCAGTATGCTATATCAAATAATTCATATTCATAGTAACCATTTGAAGGATCATTTTTTCAATGAACCCTCTGACTATACTCCTGGGGCAGAGAAAGGAAACTTAGTAAAACTAGTCTATGCCAATGTTTGTGAGGGAAACTTAGTCACAACATCAAGTATCATCTCATCATGGTCTATTCACCATGATTCAACACCCCATTCACTCTGATCTATTCAACTTACACCATTCTTCTTCTCCAAGACTCAAAGGCTTGAAATAGTATATGTGGTAAAAATTCATGAAATACTAAAGAAGGCCTGCTATTTGTCAGACATATCTTCATTGTCCCCCACAAAAAACTAAGTAATAACTACTCTAACCTTAATTTGTTTAACAATGCACCATATTAGATAAAGTAGGTTCTATCACATATGGCACAAACTCTCTTCAAACTCACAATATGTATCATGAGTTTTTTAGCTAACATTAGATAATTGAATTACATATGTAGGTACCCAGACTCCTTTCATAAGCATCCCACACAATCTCATGGATTGATAGGTATAAGTCAATACACCCTATAGAGATTAATGTATTTCACATTTTGCAAAATATCTCACATTACTGGCTCATTTGATGGAGTGCAAGTAGTAGAAAATAGGTATTTGTTAGATGTGTCTTCCTCGAGCAAAGAAAGTGAGTCATTTAGTGTGTCTGAATTAGGAGGATCAACTAGAGGTCAAAAGACTAGAAGGAAATTCAATAGACGCATGAAATTTTTCCTTTCTCAAGGGGGGTCATGTTCTTATGATGATGAGAGAAAAGGCGACATCGAGGTGCCCTCTAGGTACCAAAATCTATAGAAACAATGGGTCCCCAAGGAACTTCTGTTAGAAAGTAAAGATCCCCAAGATAACTGAGAGGTAGGGGGTGAATTAGTTATCAGCTAGTTTAACCATTCAACTACTTTAAACAATATAATCAATGTACTAATCAATGTACTAATCAACCTTAGAAAGATAACCATACACAATTGCATAATAACACAAGATATTTTGACTAGGGAACCTCTTGAAAAGAGTAAACCCCGGTGGGAATGATGTCCACAAAATGATGCACTAATATGAAAGTTCCTTGTTAGAGGATGGATCTTGTTAGGAATCTTATGAAATAAATTCAGTACATATAAATCCCTATTAGGAGATTTTGAATCCCTGTTAAAAGATTCTAACCCGGTTAAGAGTTTATGGAAGACAGAAGGACCCACTGCCCAAATAGCTTCAAGGCAAGATCTCTGAACCCACTGTCCAAAAGATCTTAGAATTATTCAATAGAATAATATGAAATATATTACCTCCTTCACACTGTGCCAAAACTGCACTCTCTACTACACAAGATCACAATTCCTGATCTCTGTACTCACAAGTCTTCCTTCATCACTGAATTGGCTCTTTTCTTCACTTCATGCATATATTCGCATCTCAACCTTCATAGTACATATTACAACAAGGAAAAAATTCCTTCTTATATACCAAACTCAAATAATTACAAATGAGTCAGTCCTTAATTACAAAATAATAAATTCTACACGCAACACACAAAATTTCACATAAAACTGTCGGCTTCTAGATACTGTAACTTTCTCCAAACATATCTTCAAAGTTTGTGCTATGAACCACATCATCATTAATGAGTCTCCAACATCCCTTTAACTATGTAAAATCAGATTCCATTCCAGCTAAGAGATATCCTCTGATTTTTGAAAATCGCTTCACAGAAATACTGTCTAAACATTGCTTTCACCAAAATGCTCATAACTCTCATAAATGAATGAATTTATTTTTTCACTATTAACCATAGGTTAATAACACACCAAAGAACATACCATCAACTACACAAAAGCCAATCCACAATACAACATGTGTGCAAAAAAAAACTATACCTGCTTTCCTGCTAATATCTAGAATATCACTGTCTTGACATCAATCACAATCCAAGTCATGAATGCAACAACAACTGCTACAGAATGACTACCAAAATAATTTGCATTCATTCCTAAAAATCTCCCCCATTGGCATTGATGGCAACATAGATGAAAAACATCCAATGTTCCAAAAATCCAATACTACAACATCAATGCAAAATATCAAACTAAATCTTGCTTCATTTTCCTATTCAGCTATCTCATACAATCCAAAATGTTTTTCATCTATATCTCTCCCCCATTGACATCAATGATAGAAATTCCATCACTGAGTCAACAAAAACTTAATGTCAAAAGACACTTTTCAGAAAAATACAATAACAAGAGTCCTCATGACTCAGCTCATAAACTCCCCCATAGAGGAAGTTCCAACATCCAATCCAAAAGAAAGATAGGGCTCATATACCATTGGACAGATGCAATCATCTGCATCAATTCTCAAAAATAGGTTGGGGCATAACCCCAAGAATACCTCTAAGATACACAAATGTATCCTTAGGTAAAGGTTTTGTAAATATATCTGCTATCTACTCCTTTGTGCTTATGTACTCCAATCTTACTTCTTTTTCTGCAACTTTCTCTCTTACAACATGATACTTGATCTCAATATGTTTAGTCTTACAATGTAAAACATGATTTTTTGACATACTCACTGTACTGGTGTTATCGCAATGTATAACAACAGGCTCATCAAACTTGATTCCAATATCCTTCAACATCTGCTTCATCCAAACAATCTGATTACAATTATTTGCTACTGCAACATATTCTGCTTCTGCTGTACTTTGTGAAGTACAATTCTACTTCTTACTTAACCAAGAGACCAATTTTCCTCCAAGAAAAAAGGCTCCACCACTAGTTCTTTTCTTGTCATCAACGCTGCCTCCCCAATCTGCATCAATATAGCCACATAAAGTAAAATCATTAGAATTCTCATACCATAATCCATAATCCATTATTCCTTTTAGATATCTCAGTATCCTCTTTACTGTTGCATAATGTGATTCTGTAGGTTTTTCTTGAAATCTTGCTACAATCCCAACTGAATGTGCTATATCAAGTCTTGTATGTGTCAAGTACTGCAATCCTCCAATCATAGATCTGTATTTACTACTGCTGTCTCATCTTTGCTAGATAACTTATGTCCAGTTACCATAGGTGTTCCAATAGGTTTAGAATCTTCCATTCCAAATCTTTTCAATAAGTCATTCAAATACTTAGTCTGACTTACAAATATACCTTCCTTTCTTTGTATTATCTGTAATCCTAAAAAATATTTCATTTCTCCAATCATGCTCATCTCAAATTCAGTCTTCATTTCATCTACAAATTTGTCACTAGCTTCATCTTCTCCTCCAAAGATAATATCATCAGCAAATATAACTATAACCAACAAACCATTCTCAATTTATTTTGTGTATAAGTTACTATCTGTTGTTCCTTTTATAAATCCCAATTTCAATAAATACTTATCCAATCTTGCATACCAGGTTCTAAGTGCTTGTTTTAATCCATATAAAGCTTTCTTTAACTTACATACCATATCTCCTTCTTGTGTCAAAGGAAAACCATCAGGCTGCTTAATGTAGACTTCTTCTTTCAATTCACCATTCAAAAATGTTGATTTCACATCCATCTGATACACTTTGAATTTCTTGTAAGCTGCATATGCTAGAAACATTCTCACTGCTTCAAGTCTGGCCATAGGTACAAAAGTTTCTTCATAGTCAATTCCTTCTTGTTGTGAATATCCTTTACATACCAATCTCACTTTGTTTCTTATCACTTCTCCTTGTTCATTCATCTTATTTCTGAATACCCACTTTGTTCCAATCACATTCTTGTCTTCAGGTCTAGGGACCAATTCCCATGTCTTGTTTTTTTCAATCTGCTCCAGTTCTTCTTTCATAGCATTAATCCAATGTTCATCTTCACAAGCTTCATTAGCAGTCTTAGGTTCAATTTGAGAAATCAAACATAAATGTACCTTATTTCGAGTCAAAACTCCTCTATCTAAACTTCCAATAACTTGCTCAATAGGGTGATGTCTTGAAGTATACCTATTAGGTGTCATAGTTACTGATTTTGTTCCAATTGTAGATTCTTCTCTACTTTCTTCTCTATTTTCTTCTCTATTTTCTTCAGTATGACTTTCATTCAAAAAATCACTGTTAGTTTCAAAAAATAATTCTGCATTTTCAATGTTAGGCCGAGGTTGTGCTTCTCCATCAGATTCATAATCAAGCATTCTTTCCTAAATTTTAAACTTTTCATCAACTTTTACATTTGCACTTTCAACAATAGTCTTAGTTCTTTTGTTATAACATCTCTATGCTTTGCTTTTTAAAGAATATCCAAGAAATATTCCTTCATCACTTCTAAGATCAAATTTTCCTATATCATCATCTCTCTTAATATAACATTTACTTCCAAAAATTCTAAAATACTTAACTAAGGGTGCATGTCCAAACCATAATTCATAAGGTGCCTTGTTTGTATCTGCTCTGATTTGTACTCTGTTCATAGTGTATACTACGGTGTTCACTGCTTCTCTCCAAAAAGTCTTAGCCAAATCATTTTCAAACAACATAGCTCTTGCTACTTTAGTTATTGACCTGTCCTTCTTTCTGCAATACCATTTTGTTCTGGTGTTCTAGGGGCTGAAAGTTGTCTCTTAATACCATTCATTTCACAAAAGGTGTTAAACTCTCTAGATGTAAATTCACCACCTCTATCAGATCTTAAACACTTAATCTTCATTCTAGATTCATTCTCAATTTTGCTTTTCACGATCTTAAATTTATCCAATGCTTCAGATTTTTCTTTAAAAAATGCAATCCACATCATCCTTGTAAAATCATCAACAAGAATCATAAAATACCTTTCTCCATAAAATCCTCTAGTCCTAGTAGGACCACTCAAGTCTGTATGAACAATCTCCAGCTTCTCTGTCGATGTGAACTTCTTGCTAGGAAATGAACTCCTTTTTTGCTTTGCCATCATACATTCTTTGCAAATCATGTTAGTAGGTTTCATAATTCTAGGTAAATCTCTTACCACAAGTGTAGTGCTCACCCTGACAATATTATCAAAGTTTATATGACAAAACCTTTTATGCCATAACCAACTATCATCAATCTTAGTTATCAAACATGTCATCTCAGTAGGATTCAACTAAAATACATTACCTCTAGTTCTGGATCCTTTTCCAATCAGATTTCCATCTTTATCTTTCATCACACAAGTTTTCTCAGTAAACCAAACTTGATAACCCTTATCAGCCAATTGTCCAATGATTAGTAGATTATGTCTCAATCCATCAACAAAGTAAACATCATCAGTGTTAGTCTTTCCATCAAGAGTAATAGATCCTATACCCTTAATCAAACAAGGTGCATTGTTACCAACCCTAACAATTCCTCCATCATGATTATCTAACTTAACAAACTTTCTTTTATCTCCAGTCATATGATGTGAACAACCACTGTCTATAATCCAATCATATTTCTTTTCAAATTGTGAAACTATTGCTTTTTCTTCCCTTTTATCAGATTCAGAACTTTCTTCTTTAATTGCTACAAATCCTATTTCCTCAAAGTTATCATTATCACTGTCACTTAAATGTTTTTCAATTCCTGCTTCAAGATCTTCATCATTTTCATAATAACATTCTTTAGATCTCCTAGGTTTAAAGTTGCTTCTATACTTCTTAACTCTTTTAGGACATTTAGATGCAAAATGACCATATTCTTGACAAGTCCAACATTTAAAGATTTTCTTACCATCTGGTTGTCTTTTTACAAGTAATGCAATACCTTCTTCAATCTTCTTATCTTCCTCAGATTTAGATCTGCTACTGCTGGCATAATCTCCATTCACACTAGTACTTCTTGTAGGTCTAATGTTAAGAGCACTGAATGCAATTTCCATTCTAGGTAGCTCTCCTGATAATCTCAAGTTCATCTCTACTATTTCTAATGTTCCAAGAAGAGTCTCTCTTGAAAAGTTTGATGTACAAGGTATCACTTGTTCAATCATCTGTGTTGTCTACTTGAATACTGGTGTCAAAGTTCTCAGAATTTTCCATATCACTTCATTCTCTGTCTTATCACCTCCACAAGACTTTATTCCTGTTACAATCTCAGACATCCTACCAATATAGCTTCTAATAGATTCATCTTCCATCATTCTAATATCTTCAAATGCACAAATCCAATTATGTAATCTAGCCTTCTTTGCATGTTCATCACCTTCAAAAGTAGAATGTAAAGCTTTCCAAATTGCATGAGATGTTTTCAAACATCTTACCTAACTATATTCATTCTCTGGTAGTGCTGACAAAAGTGCTTCTCATGCAAGTATGTTACACATGAATAGATCTAGTTCATCTTTAGTTCTTGCCTCTAGATTGTCTTCCTCAATGATAGTCTTCTCATTCTTTGTAATCAACCAATAACTTGGTCCTAAACACAATAGATGAGTCTTCATCTTTTCTTTCCAGCTGTCAAAATTTACTCCATCAAACTTAGGGCTTTCTTTTCTGAAATTTTCCATGGATCTCTTTAAGTTGTTAAACTTTTCTTTCAAGAACCTGGCTCTGATACCAATTGTTAGAAAGTAAAGATCCCCAAGATAACTGAGAGGGGGGGGGGGGTGAATTAGTTATCAGATAATTTAACCATTCAACTACTTTAAACAATATAATCAATGTACTAATCAACCATAGAAAGATAACCATACACAATTGCACAATAACACAAGATATCTTGACTAGGGAACCTCTTGAAAAGAGTAAACCCCGGTGGGAATGATGCCCACAAAATGATGCACTAATATGAAAGTTCCTTGTTAGAGGATGGACCTTGTTAGGAGTCTTATGAAATACATTTAGTACATATAAATCCCTGTTAGGAGATTTTGAATCCCTGTTAAAAGATTCTAACCTGGTTAAGAGTTTATGGAAGACAGAAGGACCCACTGCCCAAATAGCTTCAAGGCAAGATCTCTGAACCCACTGTCCAAAAGATCTTAGAATTATTCAATAGAATAATATAAAATATATTACCTCCTTCACACTATGCCAAAACCGCACTCTCTGCTACACAAGATCACAATTCTAGATCTTTGTACTCACAAGTCTTCCTTCATCACTGAATTAGCTCTTTTCTTCACTTCATGCATATATTCACATCTCAACCTTCATAGTACATATTACAAGAAGGAAAAAATTCCTTCTTATATACCAAACTCAAATAATTACAAATGAGTCGGTCCTCAATTACAAAATAATAAATTCTACACGCTACACACAAAATTTCACATAAAACTGTCGGCTTCCAGATATTGTAACTTTCTCCAAACATATCTTCAAAGTTTGTGCTATGAACCACATCATCATTAATGAGTCTCCAACATCCTTTTAACTGTGCAAAATCAGATTCCATCCCAGCTAAGAGATATCCTCTGATTTTCAAAAATCGCTTCACATAAATACTGTCTAAACACTGCTTTCACCAAAATGCTCATAACTCTCATAAATGAATGAATTTATTTTTGCACTGTTAACCATAGGTTAATAACACACCAAAGAACATACCATCAACTGTGAAAAAGCCAATCTACAATACAACATGTGTGCAAAACAAAACTGTACCTACTTTCCTGCTAATATCTAGAATATCACTGTGTTGACATCAATGACAATCCAAGTCATGAATGCAACAACAACTGCTACAGAATGACTACCAAAATACTTTTCATTCATTCCTAACAACTTCCTCCAATAAAAATGGATTTTAATGTTAAAGGCAAGATATATCATATTGCACCATCATCAATACATGGTTTGGGCTTATTTTCCATGGATGGCATAAAGGTCTCTTACAACAAAGTTGTTGAATTGATGGAGTATGTTGGACCTTGTTATGATTACAAAATTTGGATGCGAATTGTTCAATATAAAAAAAGTATGCGTAGGTATGCACTCTCAATAAATTATATTCAACAAAAAGACAATGAGAAAAGTAAAAGAGTGGCTATATACATTGACGGAAGGCCAAAAGCATCTGGGAATATTGTAGGTTTTATAAATAGCATGTGACCTCTGTCAACTATTAAGCAACCCAATTCCATATTTGAGGCACACGAGGGAAATCATGTATTTGTATGTGTGATAAAATCAATAAGTCTAGGGGAAGAGTTGCTTATTGATTACAATTTGAATTGCATAGATACAAATGATGTCACTATCATTAGGGTGCAAGTACATACTATGTACCATTAAATAATTGAGTTTTTTTGCCAACCACATTTAGAGAGTCTCCTCACCATCCACCTCATCTCCATCATCATCTTCTAATGAAATTTATTAATGTAGTCCTTTCTAATTATTGGTTAACTTTAAATAATAACACATGACCACAATATGGAGCAACCACATAGTGGGGACAATGATGATCGTGCATGCACTTCTTCCTAGCAGGTAAACCTCTTTGTTATTGAACTACAAGTTAGATAGAAGAAAAATGTTAAATAAAGTTTTTTATTATATTCTTTTCATCACTGTTTTAGATTAATTCTAATAGTGTTAGTAATATTGTTATCACAGACAGGTGGTCAACAGAGAAAGGGAAAGGAACCCAAAGTCCCTGAAGAGGAATCCTTTGACAAGGACCTAGTTGTTGATTTCAGTGCTTGTGATGAGCCAGCCTCTACAATTAAAAAATACCTCCACAAAATTGGAAATAGATTGGCTGAATTGGCATCTATATTCCCTCTGACTCTTGAGTCACAAAAGAGGGCAACTAAAATGATGCACCTATCTCAAAATTACTGAGCAAGTATTAATGTAATTTTTAATTATAACAAAAGTTCAATAATATTTTTTATGTTATAGTAGTCTTTTATGTCATTAAAAAATAAGCGGATGTGTTGCTTTTACAACTTTTTTTGCATAATTTTGATCCTTGCAGCCATGATGAGGGTACTACAGCTAGTTCAGGTAGATCGCATGTTGGACTATAGTTTTTTTACTCTCTAAAAATATTGTCCATGCTAATCACTGGTTTTATTATGCTCTAACAATCTTATTCTTCAGCACATGTCAATGATCATTTACTATCAGCACCTCATATAATGGCAGGCTCAGATGTATCGCGTCCTGCAATGTCGGCAACACAGAGCATGGCCACAGACGCCATGGCACCACCTTCTCATATAGGTATTTTATTTTCTCTATCATTATATATATGTTTATTTCCCTTGAAGTGTTCTTTCTTAGGGCCATTTCATAATGGATTCAATTTATGCAACAGGGGATGCAACACTTGATGGTAATTTTCTTGGATATACTAGTATTTCTAGTATGGGAACTGTGATAGATTGCATATTTCTTGTGTCCGTAGAAGGACTTCCCTTGAAAATAGCAAAACTTCCAGGTACTCTAAAGATTGGACCTTTCTTTTACTATACAATCATATGTTAATTACACCTTGCATTCAATATGAGAAGCTTAGATCTATTGTGTTCTTATTTTATACTATTATATCCTTCGACTAATGATCCCATGATTATTTTGTAGGGAATGATGTTTTTTATAGTAAACTTAATGATGAGTGTTTGCAGATATTCAGGCCCACCATCTGTATAGGGTGAAACATCATATCCGAACTAAAACCCCAATCCACTATTTTGATTTCATATCATTGCTAGGATAGTTATCATTACATCCATTTTTAAATCTAACACTATTTTCTTTCTTAAAAGGTGGAAAACCCAAAATCAAAAGTTAAAGGATGATCTCATAAAGAGTATGACAAACTTGTTTGGACCTTGTGCATTTGAGAAGGGTAAGCTCCTTCAAAGAGCTAGGATATTTTTGAGGTATATTAGGGACCAGTACAATTGTACATTAACCAAAAACCCACATTACCAGTGCCCCCCTTGCATTCCTAATTTAGAGTGGAAATCTATTATTCTAGATGCGAATGAGAAAACTAAAGTAAAAAAAGGAAATACACCACTAGAGATCAGAAGAAGGTATGTGATACTGTTAAGAATGTAATTGTGTACTAAATACTCTTCATATTTATATGAACTAACATATTTCAATCTCTTCATAGATTGCCTGACACATCAAAGGCAACAAAGGAAAGATTGCAAAAGCACAGGCAACACAAGCTAGGATCAGGTGGTTATTCGGAAATTGCTGCACGAGTTGTAAGTGTTGGAAAAATACAATCTTTACATGGCTTTTAACACTAAAAATAATTCTTTGATCTTTAAATATTTATTTATAATTTGAAATCTTTTTTTGTTTTGATGAAACAATAAAATAAAATTTGACAATACCAAGCAAAAATGCAGGGTGTAGAGTTCAATATAAGTCTTACAGAAGAGGACAAGAGAATTGGCTTCCAACTAGGCTATAAAGCCGTGGAAGAAAGAATAAGAAGTGCACAAGGTTCTACTCATGGATTCATCAAGGTAGGTAAGCTAAATAGATGATATTTCAAATTTAATTATTTACCAATTAGTTTATTTGATGTTAAGTTCCAACATAAAGTGAGTAAATTTGTTTTAAGTAAGAAAACAATGATAACATGAATGCGTATGAAATTGAAATGTAGCCTGCCGATTCTTGTCATACACAACCTATGGGTGTTGATGACAATGAGGATGTGCATCACAGTAATACAAGTAAACATCTTAAATTGATTGGTGTAGTAATACAAATTTAATTGCAATTGGTGTTTAGATTAATGTAACAATTTGTATTGCAGCTGTAGAGAGTGTAGAGGCTGCTATTAATGAGCATGCTGAGGTTGAGGCCAAGGCCAGACAAGTTGACCTTGATGTTGATGATGTGACTAGATTAGGTAAAGAGATATATGATTATGGCCTGTAAAGTATTGAAATACTTTAAAATGTTTTAAATTATAATAAAATGTTTTTAATTTAACCCTTTTATATTTTATTGCAGATGACCCCCCTTTGCATCAACAGAGAACTAGGCATGCATTGAGATCTGATGAGAGGGTAGATGATCATGATGATGATATCGATACTCATCTTAACAATTATATCTTAAAAACTAGAAATCAAAAGAAAAAAAAGAAATGATTGTCATCTATGCACTTTAAGTGATAATGAATCTTTTTTATATGCTAATGAATTTAATTATGTGGTAGTGAATGTTCATAAATTTTATAATGTGTTAATGAATGTTATCATGTGGTAATTAATGAATGTCACATTTTATTAATGTGTGAATGAATGTTAGATGTTAGATGAACTTTAGAATGTTAGATGAATTTTATTAGATGAACTTTAGATGAATGTTAGATGAATTTTATTAGATGAACTTTAGATGAATGTTAGATGAACTTTAGATGTTAGATGAATTTTATTAATGGATGAAATAATGAATGAATGTTAGATGTTAACGGGGAATTTAGAGTGATGTTAGGCGGGGGGGGGGGGGGGGGGTGAGGCCAAATGAGCTTCCACCTTCACGTGGTTGGCCCTGTTTAGTACAGAATATAAAACTATTCTTGAAACAAAGTGAAGCTCAATAAGTTTCTTCCTTATATAGGATCTCAAGTGTAGCTTTTATCCCACTCTCAACATTACAAGGCTTCAAGTGGTGTTCTGATATTGGTTTCTCTATCTCCCACTGACATCTTGTCTTTCTCCTAAGAACTCTCATTGAGCTATGATACATGGATGAGCAGAAGATGTCCCTTATAGGCTACACATATATAATATGGTAGATCTAGGGAACAAATATACTACAACATAGAATGAGTTAACTCGAATCTATAGTTTCTTCATTCACAATGAAAATTCAAATTACAAGCCATATTTTAGATTTAATATTCATATTTATCTTCATCATGATCATAGCCATCACGGTCAACATTTGGTTCAACTTCATTTGAACCATAGTCCATGTCGGGTACCATTATAAGGCATGGAGTGTGGTCATAACCATGTTACCATAATATTGAGTTAGCCTATAAAATTATGAATAAAATACCTCATGTATCATATTTATAATACTGCAGGTGCACCCAGGATTGGCCCAGGCACCCAAGTTCCTACCGAAGGAACCCAAGTCGAACCCAGAGGAGAACAAAAGTAGAATTGGAACCCAGCCTCAAACAAAGAACTAGATAACTTGGCTTTTTTCTAATTCAAGTTTATTTCTGAATTCTTCTCCAATTCCAACCTGATTATTCCATATTTTGTTTTCCAATTTTCCTCCTTCCTCTCTCCAAATTCAAGGATCACCACCCATGACTTATTTTTTTATTTCCTTTTACTAATTGTGCTATTTCAAGGATCACCACCCATGACTTGGTTAAGATGATGAATTTTGGCATTGCCTTTATTACCAAGGAATCACTGCCTGCCATTAATGAATATTAATGATCATTGTTTCCTAAGGGTAATCATTGTTTGTGTATGCTGATCACCCAAGTCTTTGGCTGTGATTTGCATGCTATGAGGTTTGTTAGAAGTGGGGGTATGACATGCTGGTTGGATTATAACATATTGACACTTACACCATGAAGAAGACAAATAATTAAATAGAAAGAGAGGACCAACTGAACCATCTTGTGGTCAGTCTATATCACATTGAGAAACAACTTCAAGAATCGAGAATCAAAACAATCAAAAGTTTCTTAAAGACCATGAATGATCAACAACATTCCATTAGAAAAAAAAACACTAATCTATATTATCATTAAGCCATAAAATATGTCTTTAAAGTTTAGAAGCATCACAAGAACTTTCAAGAAACATAGTACTATCTAAAGACCAAAATGAATACCCTCCAAATGATTATGATTATGTTGATGTTGATGTCTATAATTTATGTCTAATGATTATGATGATGTTGATGTTGATGTCTATAATTTATTTCACTTACTGATGCTTGCCTAGATTGAATTTTGAATTGCCAGGTTGGAGAACGCTTTCAAATTTTAGGGTCTGTTCTACATGATACTCTTAGTTACAGCTCAAATGCAACTCAACATATTTTTGATGCTGGGCAACTCACTATAGAAAATCATTCGCAAGTGAAATTTAATGCTGTGAATCTTGGCATTGTTGATGTTATTACTTTTCCTCACGTTTCATATTTGTGAAAATGTTTCTTGGCACTATCTTATTCTTATTACAATGTTCTTTGTTGTGGGGCAGGAGATCAATCTTCATTGTCTTCATTGTGGAGGACAGTGAAGATTTCTCTGACAAATAGTAGGTCTTCTTTAGTATCTTATAATAACATGCTAAACTAATAAAGGTGTTATGGGAATTTAATCTGCAATTACTAATAGACTAAGCATATTATTACTATGCTTAATGTTCCATTTAAATGCATTTAACACAAAAAAAAAATTTACTAAACTGAACCAAACTTAGTAAAACCAGTCTATGCCAATGTTTGTGAGGGTACAGTCATGATAAGTGCCTCTCAAACCTCTCCAAACATGTAAGATTGTCTTTAAATACTTTATTGATCTCTTCTAAACATTAACCAAATCAAACCTACATTTGAATCCACACACAATAACCCCAAAATGAAGGGTTTTGTATCCTTTAATGAATCTCAGTCACTGGTAGCGCATGGATAGTCAAACCAGTAGTCTCCAAAGCATTCAATAAGTGACTGGATTGTATTTAATACACACTATTCCTTCCATTCACTTCTACCAAGAATAAAGCATTTAATCCATTCAACATTACATATAATCATTAGACAGTTACATTTCTTGACTGTGTACTAGAGGAACAGTCAGGAAATGTAACTATCTAAATGATCCAAACATTTGAAAATAGTGAATTGATATCCTTGAGCACAAGCACCAATAATATCAAATAATGGAGATAAAGCATGGGCTAGGGCACGACACCAGTAGAATGCGATCATTTTAGAGAGCATTCGTGATCAAATAAAATGCAATGCATTTGAAATTTGCAGTCAAATATGATGCCAGATGCTCGAAAGATGAAGAAATCACATACCTTCTCTTGTGCTCAGCTTTCACTCCTCTATCCAATTGAAATAAAAATGATGAGGCCGTTTCACTTTTTTTTTTCATAGCCAAATCTTCCTTGTACCACACGAAGAACATGCCATTGGTTCAGTTTTGTAATTTGTTTTTTGTGTAATTAGTAATTGGTCGATTAAATGTAGATAACACCTTTATCAATTTAATTAGCATGTTATTATCATATTAGATAAAGTATGTTTAAGAATTGTTGGGACTGGTCCTTTTGCGTGTATTAAACATAATAGAATTTTCCGCATATTATTATCAATCTATTTCTTTTTTCTAAACATGCCATTGGTTCAGTTTTGTAGATTTGTTTAATCCATTAAATGCATTTTTCATGAGGAGTCTCAGGAGATTGATGAAGATTGTGCACCTCAAAAACCAATTCATAAGGTACCAATCATGTTTCCTATTAGCTTATATTTTTGGATTGGTAAATCTTCTTATAAGTTTCATGTCCTTTCTTTTGATTACTATGGATGAGATATATATCTTACCATTTAACATTCAACTTCTTTACATTTTAGAACATGTGTGTTTTTTGAGGATTTTACCAAATCAACTTTTAACATAAACCGAAAACACCAAACTGATATCTTGCCCTTTCAACTTGACAAAATATTTGCATTTGACCAATAACTGCAAGCAACTAAATGATAAATCCACATACCTGTATCTTTGTAAAATACTTGGAACATCAAAAAGATGGCTAAGTGGTTGCTGCCATGATTTTTATCTACTGAATATGGGAAAAAAAAACACCAAAAAAAATTGAATAGAAAACATGATTGGTCATTTCAGAGAGCATTCATGATCAAATAAAATGCAATTTCTTTTATCGCGCTTGATCAACTTTCACTCGATCATTTTCTCCCACTCTTTTTTTCTACAATCGAAATAAAAATGATTTGGCCATTTCAAAATAGTGAATCAATAGCCTTGAGCACAAGCACCAATAACATCAACTATTTTGATCTGTGGGTACCCTAATGTTGGCAAGAGTTCTTTTATTAATAAGATTACTCTGCAAGATTGAAGAAGAGATATATTTTGGAAAATGAAGAGTAGAAAGATGATGATATTCTTGAGATCATGGATGGACATAATGTTACAGAAATAATGGGAAGACATCTTTCGATCCTGGCCCTAGATCCTTCAACAATTGGGGTAGGATCCAGACCCAGGCTAAAAAGATGTCTTCCTTTTTGTTGTGGAATATAGGCTCTGCTGCTACAACAATGATAGACTGCAATGTACATATCACAATAGTTGAGAAACATAAATGTAGGCATCATGGTCACAATTTTTTGGAGACACAACATAATTGAGTGCTATTCCCAAAGGATGCAAAGCAACCATTACTTTGCATCATCTCAGAAAACCACTCAAATATGTTGTGTCTCCAAAAAATTGTGACCATGATGCCTACATTTATGTTTCTCAACTGTTGTGTCCCAGGACCCCTTATGACCCTTTACGATCCCTAAGAATACATCTTAGAGGTCTTAAAATGTTGTAAAGGGTCATAAGATGCTCCTAGGAGGGGCTAGGTGAGCTTCCACCTTCACGTGGTTGGCCCTGTTAAGTAGAGAATGTTAAACTATTCTCGAAACAAAGAGAAGCTCAATAATTTAAGGTCTCAGTCCATGGAGATGCTGAAAAAATGACGAGAATCAATGATGGAGATTTTTTAGATTATGAGAAGACATATATGGAGTGGAGGCTAGATTGAGTACTAGTGTAGAGATGATGATTCAGTAACCTACATCTATAAAACCTTCACAATTATCCTTTCTTTGGCCTCCACTCATTCCTCTTCTCAAAAATGGTTATCTAGAAACTTTGGATAGTGTTTTCTCATCCATGCACAAAATGTACTAGTGATCGTATAAAATTACTTTAGGCCTCTAGTATTGATGAGATGTACAAGAGTAAAATGTTTTTGAGAGACTGTGATCAATTTGTGCAGTGTACATAAATGCAAGGTGGTGATTATTCTTGACGATCGACAAGTAGTTAGGACTAAAGTTAACATAGCTCAAGAGACCATCATAGGTTGTCTCTTTCTTCAGTCTATATTATTGAATTTTTTTTTTACCTTTCATTAGCCCATCAAATCTATGGATTTGAAAGAATTTAATAGAATATTTTCATGACAACATATATTATTTAAGTTGACGTTGCATGAATTTATCTACTTTGCGCACTCGTATACTATGAAGATGGTGATAAAGAAGCATCCCCTCCCATGGCAATGCTTCTTTATCGCCGTCCTCATAGTCTACAAGTTCACAAAGTAGATAAATTCATGCAATGTCAAATTAAATAATATACATTGTCATGAAAATATTCTATTAAATTCTTTCAAATCCCTGAATTTGATGAGCTAATCAAAGGTAAAACATTCTGTCAATAATATAGACTGAAGAAAGAGACAACCTATGATGGTCTCTTGAGCTGTGTTAACTTTAATGTGCATATCCATCAGTTTTTTGACACTTTAGCATTAGTTCTGATGGAAGTGATATGTATTTGATAGACAAAATGTCAAAAAAAAGCAATTTATGACATTCCTTGCAATAGTAATGCTATGCGTTCAATAGGGTAACCTGTCGGAAAATACTGCACAACTGTCACTATTCCGATAGTTCAAGTGTCGTAAATAGAAAATATTCAATAGAACTTTCGATAGTGAGGCCATATCACTGATAGGTAGATCTATCAGAATTTCATGAAAATTGTCAGTATTCCAATAGTTCTAATGTCAGAAAAATATGGTTTCGACAGTAAGTTCTGATAGAGATTGTATATTTCTGATAGGTCTTGTTATCAGAATTCTGATGGATGAACCGTAGGAAATGCCATAACGAAGTTATTGTCATATGCAAGTTTTTGACATGACATGGTGTCAGTAAATTGACGGGTAGGTCTTCTGTTGCAATCTTCTACGCACAAACAGTGACGGACTCATGTGTCGAAAGTCTGACAAATGAGCATTGCAAATCTGACAAATGGACGTCAAAATTTGGCCCCAAATGTAGTAGTTCTTGTTAGAGGACTTAAGTACATTCCATTAGAATGCAACCTTAATTAAAGGATTTTGACTGATACAATGATTAGAAAGTAATAGTAATATTTGATCTGAAAATAGACAACTCACTTTATAGATAATAGATCCAATTCTTACATATATGCTGGCTTACTAACTGAGTTCCATTTCCATCTCCATCACTGATCTGCTCGAAAATCCCTTCAAGCAATCAAAACTCTGATCAACTCCTTCACCTTCAGCCTTTCTACTTATTCAGTCAATAACAACAACTCCAATATCTCTCTCTCAACCTCACACTTAGGTTTCCTTAATACCTCTTTGATAGGTAGATCCATCTTTTGCCACTTAATCTCCTCCTTAGATCTTAGGTTTAGGTTAGATTCATCGAATCCTTCCAACATTATGTTCTTCATCCATCCTTCTAGAAACATCTTTAATCTCTTTATTGGAATCACAATAAAATGGTTTACTGTACATTAAATGCTCCATACAGTCAATAAATAAAGTCAACACAATTTACATAATCCAATAATTGAAACATATCAGCTAGGAATCTAAATTCTTCCTCAAATATAAATTACTGACTCTAGGTCAATACTATGTTCAACTCCTCGGTCATCAGTACATAGCTCGGTCACCACCTAAAACTATTTCCCTCATCTAATGTTGTCTCCCTCGGCAATACACTAATGTTTGGTCAACACTAAATTTACTCGGCATATACTGGCTCGATCAACACTAAGATCACTCGGCTTAAACTAGATTTCTTCACTTTTTCTCAGTTAGGCATACTTGTTTATTCTTGCTTCTCACTTAGATAAATAATACATTATCTTATCATTGTGCCACATAATCAAGTACTCATTGCAGTATCAAATAACTCAACCTTTCTCTAGGTTCTATTGTTATCACCCTTGCCCTAATCCTTCTCAACAATCAAATAGATATAGTACTTTCTTAGATAGAAAAAGTCTTACTAGTTAAGGTTTGACACCAATGACAATACAACAATTACTTCAATTGTAGTTTCCAACATATGATTGATAACTTGTTTAATTTTTTTGTATCAACTTTCCTAACATTGATTTTTCTGAATTTTATTGCCACTTAAGGGCGTAGTTTGGCATACTATTATCCTTTATATACCTATGAGTTCCATCACCCAAAAGAAAAGGTGGCATAGAACATGATTCCAAGGAGGAAAAAATATCTTTTAATGAAGCCATGTGGTGCAAAGCACCCCAATCAATAATCCAGAAACTTGGTTGTGAAGCAATAGTAACTAAGGCCTTAGCCTTTCCTTTCCCTTTACCTGTGTCATTTGAAGATTCTTGAGATGAACTTGATTTGACAGAATCATGAACCTTGATGTCATTCTTCTTGAGAAGATGAGACACATGATCAATTTGCTTCTTTAGACATTTATGTTCATCATGGCCAACTTTCTTACAATAGGAACACATATTTTTATCCTTCTTGGGCTTATTGCCATTTGAAGAAGATGCATCATTATCTACTCTTGGGTCAACTAATTTTTTCTCTATCTTCTTTTATCCTTGGATCTTTCATTTCCTTTCTTTCTTAGAATGCCCTTTTATCTCTGATGCCTTGATTTGCAGCTAAGGAATGGGATTTAGAGGGCTTAATTATACCCATATGAATGAACTTGTCTTTCTCTTTTGTGATTTCATTTCCAAAGTCATCAAGATAAGGCATTTTATTGAAGTTTCCTAGGGAACTTTTCATGAGATAGAATGTAGAAACATAAAAATAAATAGTTTGGACAAAGTTTGGAAAGAATGCTAAGAATCAATTGTGAATTTTTTTTCTCAATTTCACACACTTTCAATTACAATCTTACAACCTTTATTTTTGTGAAGAAGTCCTTAATTATATCAAAATTAGATGGATTTAACCCTATTCACTCATTTTCCAATTGGTGTCCCCTCAACTCATCTTGTTTACCAAACAACCATTCTAATGTTGTTTGTTGATTCAAATTTTTCCATGTCATGTTTTGGTTCTAGTTTTAAATTTTTCCTCTGAGGTATCTATTTTTTAAAAAAAATATTCCCGCCTTCAAATTTTAGGTCCCCCTTCATTAAATCTTGTTTGACAATCCTAATCATATTATGCCCTAAGGTTTTTGGTCCAAGCCCTAAATGTGTTTTATTTTCTTTAAAACCTAAGTGTTCCCTCAGTTTATATTTCTTCATTACCTTTTTGGAGTTACTTAACTAGTTTTAAGGCATGTTCCTTAAGTCATCGTCGAGTAGGGCCAAATCTTTTAAGTTGTAATACCTAGTGGACCTGTGAAATTTTTCCTAAAGTCTAAGGTTCCCAACAATTTATTATTTTCCTAAGTTTATGGTTCCATCATGTTCTTAAGCCCAATCAGATCTTTTTCAATCTAATGGTGGGCATGATCCCATGAATAACAGATGTGAGGTGATTACTCATTGTGGGATCACACCTTGATGACACATGTTCTAAATGATGCCATAGCATAGGAGGAAATGATGGTACAGAGAAGTCAAATCAAACTTGATCTGATAGTAAGCGTATTACCTTAATGGAAAGATGTTCGATGATTACTCAATGCAAAAACACACCCTTGTAACACGTACCCTGGGTGACGTCAGGTATCTCCAAGATAAAAAGTGGTAAAGTGAGGAAATTTCAAGATTGACCCAACATTAGGCGTGTTTCCTTGATGAAGAGTTGATCGAAGGTTACCCATCGCAAGATCATGCATGAATGATGCGTGTCTAGTCTGATGAAGAAATAAAAGGTGGGGCTCAGGCGCAAGATAAGTAATGAATTTTTGTGTTTTGATTGGTCTTTTTGCTTTCGGGTGGAGTGATGCAGAGGTCATCATTTGTTGATTTTTGAGAACCACACGATCTGCCAGGAAAGGTTTTTGATCGATGACCATGTTTTAAACTTTGATATTATCCGTTAAGGTTGTAGTTTTTGAATTTTTGAAGGGTTTTTTAGTAGGGTTGGTAAGCTCAAAAGAGGTGAAAATTTATTGAGCCATTTAGATTAGATTCTTCACTTAATCTGATATGATCTTCCAGAAATAAAAGGATACAACTACAGATAGAAAATTGATGAGTAAATATAATGGAAGTTAATCGACCAGATTTAATTTGTTCACTACTTAATTTGATTTTGAGGAGACACTCTTTTGGGAGAAGGAGCCCATGTTGTAGAGAAGTAGGTAAAACAATCCTACCATTGATTAAAGGGCTGAGGGAAAAGAGGGTTTAATGAAGCAAGGTCTCGTCCTTGTGGTTCACCTACTAGGGTTTTGCCTAAATTGAAGATCAAATTTGATCTGATAGCTCCGATCTTTGTGGTCATCATTTTTGCAATTATTTCATGTTGTAATAGGTTGTTGAAGTATTTGATAACTTGTTTTTCCCTAAAGATCTGAAGCTTTTTGCAATCCTTGTCTTATAAAAGGATTTCCAAGATCCTTTAGAAGGGTCTCTTTTCTGTGGAAAAAATTGGTTGGAAAACTAAATACAACCCTTCTCTAAGACCTGTTTGCTATTTTTTTAAAGGTACTAAGCTCTTCATGAATGTATTGAAACTTGATGCATTAATGGAAGTGCTATTTTAAGCCCCTTTCCAATATTTGATTATCTTTGTGACTTTCCTTTGATTTCTTATGAACTAGGATTGTAAGGCATTTCTTGTTCATCAATCTATAAGGTAGATTGTGAAATAGTTACAAGCTTCTTTCAAGAAAAGTACAGGTCTCAGGGATTATTTCAGAGGGTTTAGGGAAGTTTACTAATATGATGACCTTGTAATGAATTGTTAAAATTTATATGTAAGGCATGGATGTCTTTCATGGGTTTTGAATTCCTTTTATTAAAATGTTTTAGTGGATACATATTCATCTAGACTCTGTACCCTTGGATTTTATCACTGATTAAAGACAAAAAATATTTAAAATCAAATCAAATCTTTTATTTACATGTTTTATATAGAAAATATGCAAAATTTGTGTTAAGAAGACACATATCCACTATAAGGTTTACTAGGATTTGGTAAATTGGGTATGTGCAAGATCATGAGGGGCCAAAAAGTGGTGATGTGAAAAATATTCACTTTTCACTTGTCCAAAAGTGCATAAAAATGCTTGTTGACTTTTCAGTAGGTGTGGGTGTCAGTACACCTGGGAAAACTTGACACCAAAGCACAGGCCTAATCGAGTACCTGATATGTTATCAAGAACCCAATACCTGTGGCATAAATTCAAAACCCGAAAGCCCTTTTCTTCATTTCTTTTCATGTTTTTTGCTTTTGATAACGGCTTGAAATATCATATACATGATATATTTTTGGGTATCTAATTTTGGAAACAACAAATTTGACTCCCCAGCATATTCGGTAAGTAAATTATTTATTTATTTTAATTATTTTATTTTATTTTCATGCTAAATGTAGTTTTTTTTGTTGAAATACAGTTTTATATTTATATTTGTAATAATATATGAAATTAGATTGAAATTTAGATTTGTTTTTTATTTAATCAGGCATGGCTAACAACAATGAAGAAAATAACCCTCCCGCACCAAATAACAATCCCGCAAACAATCCCCCGTATCTAAACCTTCAATCTTTACAAGATTTGATACAAGATAATTTGAACACAATATGAGGTTTCCAAAACACATCAAAATATACATACATTGTTGGAATCATTTGTCGTTGCACCAAAAGCTCGAACTATCAATGCCCGATACAAATGTCAGATTCAACCCAATCCATGAGAGGTGGTTAAACCATGTCACGAATCTCCAAGGAGGTGCTAACCACCAAGTCAACATACATTTGGTCCCATGCTTGCCACAATAAATACAATTGTTGAAAATATTGACACACTCATGCAGCAACATAATGCTGCTCTTCATTGGCGTGATGATATGCATGCCCAATTTGATGATGGGCTTGACCATGATGGGATTGCGGTGCTTAATATAAGTAAGGAAGACATAGCCACCCTTTTTGTCAATCCTAAAATCAGAATACTAGTTGACCCCAAAAAGCCTAAATTATCAATAAAATGGTGCACAAATGAAGTAATGCACACAAACTTTTTGGATCGCTGGTGGATGGTTTTTGATAAACCACCCCATAATAATTTGGAGGTTTCATTTTATTTCATAAAAAAATTGTATGCTAAGTTTGTGCTTGGTCACCATGTTGATTATTGGATTATGAGGCCCAACATGGGCGTAGGTGGAGGAGCTCCTCAGACTAGGCCATTTTCCTAGTGCAAAAAGGCCACTACCTTTGTCCCCCCCACTAATGTCGCACCCCTTCCTCGAGTGCAGCATCCTGATATCATTGCAGAGGCTACCTCACAGACTATTAGGGACATTCATTTACTAAGTGACTAGTTGATCACACAAACCAGGTCAGTGTTGCCTCCTGGTGTGGATGATGCTGGCGCATTGACATCTCGTCAGATTTCACATGTATGCGAGCCCCATATTTACATTATATGAAAGAATATGTGCCTCAGACCACTTAATGATGCTGATACATATCAGTATGGTATTGATGAGGAGGATATAGGAGACGCAACTGTAGAGGTTGCAACACCTCATGGAGCATCTACATCTCATGAGAGTGCTCAGGAGGTGTACGTAGAGCCATTGACTCCTGTTGATATGGTAAGAGTAAACATTATAAATAAATTTGTCACGTGACTTATTTAATTTAAAAATAATTTATTTATTTAGATTAGTTTTAATGATTGCATGCACTTATGTATATATATTTTTTCCATTTATGTTCAGTCGATGACAGAGGAGGAGGTGAGACAGGTGGATGAGTCCACACTTTCGGCCATTTCATTTGGCATTGATGACTCTACAGTATATTATAAATTATGTACCCATTAGTTATTTTTTATATCATTTGGTGTACATTCTTAAATCTCTATCAATTAGAGCAATAAAATTCATACATTTACTAATATATTGTCATCTTATTGTGTTCTTGCAGGCTATAGCCGATGTCAGTGCGGAGCACGAGGGAGTTCCTTCATCAGGTGTCGACAAAGGAAAGGTAGTTAATTGTTTAAGATTAATTATGCAAGCATATGTATGCCACTTGTGTGTAGTAATAAATATTTTACTTGCACTTTATTGTATAGGGTGTGGCTATTGATGATGTTCCAACACCGGTTCGGGAGCATAGGGTTATAGGCATCTCGATTCGGAGTGATAGCCCAATTGTACATAGAATTTTACATATTGTTATTTGTATTTTGTAACCAAGGTTGCTATGATGAAATACATTGATATATAATTCACAATCTTTTTACTCTCATAGGTTACTCTGAGTGTGAGGGAGGGCCCACAAGAATCTTTCGTATCTTTGTTGTCTGAGCCCACTATGCCAGAGGAGGGATCACCAGATGTAAGTTTTAATTTTAGTTCAATCAATTTGTAATTTTATTATGCTATCATCCTATTTTGTAGATTTATTACACTATGTTTCTCCACTCTACTAATCTCATTATTGCAAATATATATTTATAGGTCAGAGTTAGTATTGTTGGCATGGTCCCTTTGCTACCCAGGACTTATGCTAGGACACCTGATCATGGTAAGCGACCAAGAGACCAAGTATAGATATTTGTATTTAGTTATAATTTTAATTAAATTAGTGTTTGAATTATGAACTATATGTTTGTGTGTGTGTGTGTGTGTGTGTGTGTGTGTGTGTGTATGTGTGTGCACGTGCGTGCGTGCATGTGTGTGTGTGTGTATGTATATATATATGTATGTATGTATATATATATATATATATATATATATATATATATATATATATATATATATATATATATATATATGTATGTATGTATGTATGTATGTATGTATACATACATACATACATACATACATACATACATATATATATATATATACATATATGTATGTATGTATGTATATATATATATATGTATGTATGTATATATACATACATACATATATATATATATACATATATATATATATATACATATATATATATATACATATATATATACATATATATATATATATATACATATATATATATATATACATATATATATACACACATATACACACACATATATATATATACATATATATGTGTTAGAATATGTAATCTTTCCTTGGTGAAATATTATAAACCAAGGTAGTTTAGTTTAGTTTATTTATTATCTAAGTAGGAGATTCCTATAGAATCCCTACATGAACACTTGTCCTCTTTTCCATGTGTGAGGAAATAATATTTATTTGTAATTTCCTTTTATTCCTAGATTCCTCCTTAAGAGGAAATAGCACAAGTGGCTCACACACTTATGAATGTGGCTTACATGCACATGGGAGTTACTTTTTGAACTCCTTCACTTATCTCTACATATAGAGATATTTCTCCACACACTCATCAATCTTTTTCTCACAACTCTCTCAATTTCTCTCTTTCATAGTTCTATCATATTGTATTGAGCTAAGTGCTCATATTCTCTCTCTCTTTAGGCTTTTTCATGCCTCATTCATAATTCACAAGGGGTTTTCTTAGCTTTCCCCTTTCAAATTCTTGTCTCCTCTTTACTTTGTTGGTGTATGCTCCTAGTTATTGTGCAAATTCATGGTATTGTTTCCTAACTCCTTGCTCTTGGATTAAATAATTTCTTACATTTCCATTGTTATTCTTTATCATTTTCAACATGGTATTAGAGCAGGTTGGTTTAATCTTTTTTTGAGTGTACAGGTGAAGGAGATATCATACTTTGGAGCACTCCAAATTGGAGACTCTTGAGAGAGTTATTTACTAATTCTTTTTAATCTTCTTAGTTGAAAAAAAATCAAAAATGTTTTTGGGGCTTGGCTGGTTTACCGCCAAACCCAGTTTATATAGTTGCTTATTTTATCGCACTTTTATTCAATTTCTATACTTAACATTATATTTGGTGTAGGTTTTATAAATATATTAGTTTTCATCATTTCCACGTTCAATCTGGTTTCATGATAAATATTTCATTATTCTAAATAGATTTAAAAATTAATCTTATTTTAATCGTTCAAAAAAAAAATTAAAACGCTTAAATAGTTCTTTTATTTTCAAATTTTGGTTGTTGCATGTATAAGTTCATTTCAAATTTGTTATTATTATTACTAATTTTAGTTGCATACTTTTCTTATCTAATATTTCAAATTTATTCCTTCACTTCATCTTAAACTTCATATTATTCTCGGCAGTCAGAGTTTTTAAATTTCCATTCTTTTTTTAGTAACGTGCTATTTAATTCAATTTAGATATCATTGTTTCTGTTTCCCTTTGCTTGCCTCTCTAATTGCCTTATCATCATTAGAGGCGTTATTTCATTCCATTAACTTTGCATGCCTTGTTTGCAGGTTCTTCATTATTACTTTGCATGCATTTTTTTTTAATATTAGGTTTTTAATTCTATGTTCTTTCAGTATATTGTCTTGGGTTTTCGATTATCTCTGGTAGCTCTCTGTATCTACAAGATCTCGGTTCCTTGTTTAAGCGCTGGTTCTGTAACGTTTGACATTAGTTTAAGTTATTTCATTTTCTATTGCTATTTCATTCCTTTTTTAACGTTAGTTTATGTTATAGCATTTTTTTTCTATTGATCGCTTCCTGCACTGTGTTGTTTCTACTTGTATTTTTTTTAGCAAGGATTTTCGATTGCAATAACAATGATTTGAAGAATCTCTCAAGGCTGAACAGCCTACAAAAGTATTGACGTTTCTTTGCTTTTATCGTTTATAGCTGCTTTGCATGCACACTACTTTCTTTTTTTTAATCATACGATTCTTGTATATTAACACGGTTCATTATCATTTTTTAATATTCAGTGCATGTAATGTTCGTATCTTCATTGCATGTAAGTTTTTCATTGCATGTTTTATTAACTCCTTAGTATACTATTTTCATATAACATTCTCCATATAACGGTATAAATTTCATAGTATACATTTTTTCTGCTAACATTATTGTGCTAACGTTTATTGTTTATTCTTTTTTTTTCAGTTTCTTCTAACTTTTTTTTGCAGGGGGCATTCAACACTATAATTTTGTTCAGTTTCTTCTGTCATTGCATGCTTTGATATACGTTTCCTTAACCTTGCATAACTATTTCCTTATTTTGCATGTTTCTTGCTGTTATTGCATAAACATTTTTTTTACAAATGTTATTGCATTCCATTGTAACCATTTTGCATCATTACATTTCTAGCTCTCTGTTAATCCAAGGCTGCGAGCTTATACTTTAGAAATATTACGTTTGCAGATATTACGTTTAGAAATTGCAGAAAATTTTGTTTGGATTTAATTCTATTTTTTAAACATTTCCTTTATCGTTCTGTTATTTTCATTATCATTTTCCCTCTTTGTGTGCTTGTATTTCTTTGTTTTCATTTGCATACGTTTGCTGTTACTCAAATAGTTTGTTGTTTCTATCAAACAAAAGTTCGCTATTAATATTATAAGTTTAACATTTTTTTTGAGATTCTAAGTTTTAACCTTGTTTTTTTAAAATTTTTGGTTCATTGCTATTAAATTAGCATGAATATAATTTCATTATGGTTCATTGCTTTGCATGTTTAGGTTTTGCATGTACATTAGCTCTTAAAACTTTGTTTCACCTTTTTAAAAAATATAATCAAACCGGTTATCACAATAACTGACCTTTTTTTCTATTGTAAGCATTGTATTAGGCTCACTATATTTAATGACATTACCATTGAGAGAGTTACAGAATTGTCTGTAATATATCGGCATTGTTTCATATAAAGTTTAATTTTCATGTTAAAGTTTAGATTCATTAATGTAATATAACAACATTGTTAAAGTTGTTAAAAGGCTTAAATTACGTTTTTTGGTCTTTATACTTGTATGGTCGTTTATTGCATTAAAGTTCTAATTTCTTTTTAGAAAGTTTAGTATTTTGTTGTATAATAAAGTTTTTTAATTAGAATATTAATCATTATTTAAGTATAATTTTTTTTTAAATAATTGTTTAAGCCTTATTTAGTTAAGTTCTTGAATTCTCATAGGAAATTTTCTTGTATTTTTGTAAACAATAGTAGTTTTTTAGTTTCTAGACTTTAGATCTTAGGTTTTTTAATGATAACTTTTTTTTATATCATATAAAAATCTCTCTTTATTCCTTTACTTTGTTAAATAGAAATTTAATTTCTTCATATAAGTTTTTTAATATAAATACCTTTTTTTAATAAAATGAGGGTAATTTTATATATATATATATATATTCCTTTTTAATATAAGGTGGTTTATCATTTTGTCTTTTTTAAGGCCCTTTCATATTTGTACTAACGTGTTCTTGCAGGGTTTCTTTAAGTTTTGTTTTTTATAACCTTTCTTTTTCAGTTCAAGGTTCCCTCTCTTTTTTGCTATTTTCCTACCTCCATCATGTTTACCCTAATGCCTGAAATCAAACTAACCAGTACCAACTATCATGCCTAGAAAACCCACATGACATTTATATTCAGATTCCACTATTTTTTAGACATTGCCACTAATGCCAGCACTAAACCCGCCACCACTGCCTCTCAAGCTGACCAAGATGCTTGGCAAGCTAAGAATGATGAAGCCCTTGGTTTAATTGGCATATCATTAATTCCTGAACTGTATGTCCTTATTTCCTCTTGTACAGAAGCCCATCAGGCTTGGGACATCCTAAAAAACACCTATGACAGTGCAGATGAGACCCGTAAAATACAGCTTCAAGACCAGCTTGGAGACCTCAGGTATACAGATTTTAATTCTATTGATGACTTTTTACTTAAATTTGATTCCATTAGAGTTTTATTAGATGGATTACAAGTACAATTATCTGATTCAAGAATCATTCATATTATAATTCGTAAATGTTTACCTAGGCAGTTTCAGCAATTTATCACTAATATCTATTCTCAGTTAGCTATTCCTTCCTTAGCAACTCAGTTAACTTATACTATTTTTCAAACTATGTTGCGTCAAGAGGAGGATAAACTAATTCAATTTGGTATATTGAAATCTCATGAACATGCTTATGTTTCTCAATCTAATAATAATATGAATAGACCTAGTAATAATTCTAATAACAATCAAAATAATCAGAGATCAAACAATCCCAACTATAATCAAAATCATCAAAGATCTAATAACATTAACACTTTAAATAACAATTATCAAAGACCTAATAATAATTCTAATGCTAATAACAATACTAACAATAATAATCCTTCAAACAAGCCTTATTGCACTTATTGTGGTAAAAGTGGTCATTTAAGTCATAACTGTTTTAAGAAATAGAAAGATGATCAACGTAATTCTCAGAATTACTCTAATAATCAATCTCATTCTACTTTTACTGTTAGCTTTAATGCTTCTAAACCACTTGAATGGATTGTTGATAGTGGTGCATCTCAACATGTTACTTCTCATAAAGAAGTTTTTGATTCTCTGCAACCTGATTCTTTGAATATTCCTATTTCCTTAGCTGATAATCATTGTTGTAAAGTTGAAGGAACTGGTAATGTTTCTATCCCTAATGGTAAAATACATGATGTTCTTTATGTTCCTGATTTAAAAGCTAATCTTCTTTCTGTTCCTCAACTATGTCAAGATTACAAGGTTGAATTTCATAAAAATAATTGTCATATTATTGATCCTAATATAGATAAAATAGTTGCTAATGCTAAGTTAGATGCTGATAATCTTTTTAAATTTTACCAATTTTCCTCTCCTAGATACTCTTTCCTTACTACTGTTGATTTTCATATTTGGCATGAGAGGCTAGGATATTTAAATTTTGATTATATTTCATTAATGCAAAGGGAAAATATGGTAGAAGGCCTACCTAAGTTTACTACTTCTAAATTAGATTGCAATGGATGTATGAGTGGTAAGATGCATAGAGAATCTTTTTCCCATAGATCATCTTGGAGAGCTCATAATAAGTTAGTTCTTATCCATAGTGATCTTCTAGGTCCTATGGAAAATACTTCACTTTCAGGATCTAAATATACTCTAACATTTGTTGATGATTACTCTTGTAGAACGTGGATATATTTCTTAAATAGTAAAGATCAAGTTCTTGATACATTTACTGAATTTCATGTTTTTGTAGAAAGACAAAGTGGTTGTAAAATTCAAATTCTTAGGACTGATAATGGTACCGAATATGTTAATCATGCTTTTCATAATTATTTAAGATCTTTTGGTATCAAACATGAGCTTACTGTTCCTTATACACTAGAACAAAATGGTGTGGCAGAACGTAAGCATAGAACTATAGTAGAAATGGCTAGATGTTTTTTGCATGCTAAAAATATGGATTATAAATTTTGGGCTGAAGCGATGGCATGTGCCACTTATATTCTTAATAGAACTCCTACTAAAGCCCTTCCAAACAAAACCCCTGAAGAAGTTTGGTCTGGAAGAAAACCAAATCTGTCTCATTTACATATTTTTGGATCCACTGCTTATGTTCACACACCTAAATAGAAAAGGAAAAAGTTAGATCCTAAATCCACACCTCACATTTTTGTTGGCTATCAAGAAAATACTAAAGGTTATAGAGTTTATGATCCTCTTACTAATAAAGTTCAGATAGCTAGAGATGTTTGCATTGCTGAAAATGGTGTTCATGATTGCTCTCAAATTTTAGATTCTGATTTTAATCATAGCAATATTGTTCTTGTGGAGGACCAACCTCCTTCTACAGTTTCTATTCCTAATGTTTTTGTTCCTTCTGTTTCTGTTTCTAACAATCAGAATAGTAAACATAAAGATAGTAATAACACTAATAATAAGTACAAAGATAGTAATGATACTCCTCCTAATGATTCTGTTCCTACTAGTAGTAGTAGTGATGATGATGATGATGGTAACAATTTATTTACTCCTCCTGGTAATATTTCTATTAATTCTAGAAGAAATCCTAAATGGTTTAAGGATTTACTTAATGAAGGTGATGATTACATTGCTAGAACAGGTGGACTTAAACCTAGAAGGATAAATTACTGCAATTATGCTCTTATGTCTTCTTTATCTAATGCTAATGATCCTCAAACATTTTCTCAAGCTAAAAATCAACCTCATTGGCAAACTGCTATGCAAGAAGAATATGACTCTTTAATGTCTAATAATACTTGGGATTTAGTTACTTTACCTCCTGGTAAGAATTTAATTTCTTGTAAATGGTTATATAAAACTAAATTAAACTCTAATAATGAAATTAGTAAATTTAAAGCTAGACTAGTTGCTAGAGGATTTTCTCAAATTGAAGGAATGATTACAATGAAACCTTTGCTCCTATTGCTAAAATGCCTACCATTAAAGTTGTTATTGCTTTAGCTGCTAAAATGAATTGGCCTATTCATCAAATGGATGTTAAAAGTGCTTTTTTAAATGGTGATCTGCATGAAGAAATCTATATGTCTCAACCCCCTGGTTTTATTCAACAAGGTAATAAACATTTAGTCTGCAAATTAAAGAAGTCTATCTATGGTTTAAAACAGTCTCCTAGAGAATGGTATGCTAAAATTAATGCTTTCTTTATTTCCCAAGGTTTTGAAAGAAGTAAAAATGATCCTAACTTATATATCAAGCATAGTGAAGATAACATTATTATTATCATTCTGTATGTTGATGATTTAATTCTTACTTCCAGCTCTAACCATTTAATTTTTGATGTCAAATTTCAACTCAACCAAAAATTTCAAATGACAGACTTTGGATTACTACATTATTTCTTGGGAATGCAAATTTGGCAAACTTCTAATGGTATTTTTATATCTCAAAGTAAATATGCTAAAGATTTGTTAGATAGATTTCATATGAATGATGCTAATCCAGTTTCAATTCCATGTGACTTAGGAACTAAATTAATGATAGATATAGAATCTCCTTATATTGATGCTACTCCCTATAGAGAACTCGTAGGTACTCTGATTTATTTAACTCTCACTAGACCTAATTTATCTTTTAGTGTTGGTTTAGTTTCTAGATTTATGTCAAAACCTCAACAAACTCATTTCAAAATTGCTAAAAGAATATTACGTTACATTAAAGGTACTATTAACTTAGGACTATTTTATGATGCTAATTCTGATTTCTCTTTAAAAGGTTTTACTGATTCAGATCTAGGTGGAGACCCCAATGATGGTAAATCTACTTTTGGATATTGTTTTTCTCTTGGTTCAAGTTCTATCTCTTGGAAAAGTAAAAAAGATCAATCTGTGTCTTTATGTTCCACTGAAGCAGAATATAAAAGTTGTACTCATGCCTCTAAAGAAGCTCTATGGCTTAGAAGAATACTTGAAGATTTGGGTCTACCTCAACAAGAACCTACACCTTTGTATTGTGACAATCAAAGTGCAATAGCATTGGCAAAGAATCCAGTTTACCATGCAAAGTCAAAGCACATTTCTCTCCACCACCACTTCATTAGAGAACACATTGCAGAAAATAAAATTTCCCTCATTCATTGCAAAGGAGAAGATCAAGTTGCTAATATTTTTACAAAGCCTCTTTCTAGAGAGAAATTTGAATTTCATTGTAATAATTTAGGGTTAATATCCCTTGATGTAATTACCCCAAGTAAAGATTAAAGGGGGGTGTTAGAATATGTAATCTTTCCTTGGTGAAATATTATAAACCAAGGTAGTATAGTTTAGTTTATTTATTATGTAAGTAGGAGATTCCTATAGAATCCCTACATGAACACTTGTCCTCTTTTCCATGTGTGAGGAAATAATATTTATTTGTAATTTCCTTTTATTCCTAGATTCCTCCTTAAAAGGAAATAGTACAAGTGGCTCACACACTTATGAATGTGGCTTACATGCACATGGGAGTTACTTTTTGAACTCCTTCACTTATCTCTACATATAGAGATATTTCTCCACACACTCATCAATCTTTTTCTCACAACTCTCTCAATTTCTCTCTTTCATAGTTCTATCATATTGTATTGAGCTAAGTGCTCATATTCTCTCTCTCTTTAGGCTTTTTCATGCCTCATTCATAATTCACAAGGGGTTTTCTTAGCTTTCCCCTTTCAAATTCTTGTCTCCTCTTTACTTTGTTGGTGTATGCTCCTAGTTATTGTGCAAATTCATGGTATTGTTTCCTAACTCCTTGCTCTTGGATTAAATAATTTCCTGCATTTCCATTGTTATTCTTTATCATTTTCAACAATATGTGTGTGTGTGTGTGTGTAATAAATATATATAAATATATATGTATATATATATATATATATATATATATATATATATATATATATATATATATATATATATATATATATATATATATATATATATATATATATATATATATATATATATATATATATATATATATATATATATATATATATATAGTTCATAATTCAAACACTAATTTAACTAAAATTATAACTGAATACAAATATCTATAATTTTAATTAAATTAGTATTTGAATTATGAACTATATATATATATATATATATATATATATATATATATATATATATATATATATATATATATATATATATATATATATATATATAGTTCATAATTATCATATAAAGTAAGCAATCTAACTTGGGTTTGAACTCATTGTTTATGCAGGATCAATCAGAGCCCAACACTTCTTGAAAGAGGCTACATTTTGATGATCCCCCTACGGCATAGGATGTAGTTTTAGTTTTGTGTTCATTTAGAGATGCCACTTGGCACATTTTGAGATGGCATAAATGCCACATTGTACACTTTAAAACATTGATTTTGTAGACATTTTGAAATGACATGTGCCATATTTGTATATGGAGATACTTTTGATACATTTGATACTTTGTATATATAGAACATGTTCATTTATATGTTATATTTGCATCATCTTTTGTATATACATATTTATTATATATGTTTATAGAATTGAATGATGAAGTTATATCTTGACTATGATTATCATTATGATTTAAATTATATCTTGTTGAAGTTACATTTGTTTTTCTTTACTCTAGAATACCCTGTTCATGGAGCTTATTATGTTTGAGCTTTAACTTCTATAGATTTCCTATGTTCTTATGTTTCATACCATTATATATACTCACTTGAGCCACTTAGTACTACATTGTTTCTATACTATGTATATAGTCACTGTGTATATAACTTGTCATATTGGGGTCACTTGAGCCATGGAAGATCATTATGCAATCGTGCTTAGTGCACCTTGGGGTCACTTGGATCGAGTGTGGTCACGAGTGTTCCAGTGACTTCGTAGGTGGAATGAGGTTGCCACTGGTGTTTACTCGGCCAAAGAAAGCCGATGGAGTAGATGTTTCAATGTAATGTCAGATGGTTTGAAAGATACGTTGCTGAGCCACTTTCAACTGATCCTCACTGTAAGTTTTGGCATCGATTGAGATCACCTTGCCAAATGCAAATGAAGTCGAATCACCCAAAACTAAGAGAGGTTATTGTAGACCTTAGAAACATGATCCTGTAGCACTTGATGGTTTATCAAGACCTCTCATAAGCTTTGACATATGAGCCACAGAAGATCACTACCCAATCGTGCTTAGTGCACCTTGGGGTCACTTGGGTCAAGCGTGGTCACAAGCGTTTCGGTGACTCCATGGGTGGAACGGGGTTGTCACTAGAGTTTACCCACCCAACCAGAGCCAATGGAGTAGATGGTTTGATGCAATGTCAGACGGTTTGAAAGATACGCTGCTGAGCCACTTTCAACTGACCCTCACTACAAGTTTTGGCATCAACTGAGATCGCCTTGCCAAATGCAAATGAAGTCAAATCACCCAAAACTGAGAGAGGTTATTGTAGACCTCAGAAACAAAATCCCATAGCACCTAATAGTTTGTTGATACCTTTTGATGAGCTCTAAGATACAAGCCATGGAAGATTACTGCCCAATCGTGCTTAATACAGCTTGGGGTCACTTGGGTCAAGCATGGTCGCGAGTGTTCTGGTGACTCCATGGGTGGAACAGGGTTGTCATTGGCATTTAACCAGCTAACTAGAGTTGATGGAGTAGATGGTTCAATGAAATGTTAGATGGTTTGAAAGATACGTTGCTGAGCCGCTTTCAACTGACCCTCACTACAAGTTTTGGCATCGACTAAGATCGGCTTGCCAAATGCAAATGAGGTCGAATCACCCAAAATTGAGAGAGGTTATTGTAGACCTTGGAAACATGATCTTGTAGAACTTGATGATTTGTTGATACCTCTCATGAGCTTTGAGATATGAGCCATGGAAGATCACTGCCCAATCGTGCTTAGTGCACCTTGGGGTCACTTGGGGTCGAGCATGGTCGTGAGTGTTCCCGTGACTCTGTGGGTGGAATGGGATTGTTACTAGCATTTACCTAGCCAACCAGAGCTAATGGAGTAGACATTTTGATGCCAGGTCAGATGGTTTGAAAGATATGTTGTTGCGTTGCTTTCAACTGACCCTCACTACAAGTTTTGGCATTGACTGAGATCATCTTGCCAAATAAAAACAAAGTTGAATCACCCAAAATCAAGAGAGGTTATTGTAGACCTTAGAAACAAGATCCTATAGCACTTGATGGTTTGTCGATACCTCTCACGAGCTCTGAGATACAAGGCCCAGAAGATTGCTGCCCAATCGTGCTTAGTGCACCTTGGGGTCACTTGGGTCGAGCATGGTCACGAGTGTTCCGATGACTCCATGGGTAGAATGCAGTTGTCCATGGTGATTAACCAGCAACCAGAGTTGATGGAGTAGATGGTTCAATGCTAGGTCAGACGGTTTGAAAGATACGCTGCTGGCCCACTTTTAACTGACCCTCACTACAAGTTTTGGCATCGACTGAGATTGCCTTTCCAAATGCAAATGAAGTCAAATCATTGAAAAATGAGATAGGTTATTATAGAACTCAAAAACATGATCCTGTAGCACTTGACATTTTTTTGATACCTCTCACGAGCTCCAAGATACAAGCCATAGAAGATCATTGCCCAATCGTGCTTAGTGCACCTGTGGGTCACTTGGGTCGAGTGTGGTTGTGAGCATTCTAGTGAATCTGTGGGTGGAATGGGGTTGTCACTAGAATTTACCTAGCCAAATAGAACCAATAGAGTAGATGGTTTGATACAATGTCGGATGGTTTGAAAGATATGCTGCTAAGCTGCTTTCAACTGACCCTCACTGCAAGTTTTGGCATCGACTGAGATCCACTTGCCAAATGCAAATGAAGTCGAATCACCCAAAAATGAGAGAGGTTATTTTAGACCTTAGAAACATGATCTTGTAGCACTTTATGGTTTTTTGATACCTCTTATGAGCTATGAGATACGAGCCATGAAAGATCACTGCCCAATCATGCTTAGTGCACCTTGGGGTCACTTGGGTCGAGCGTCATCGTGAGCGTTACTGTGACTCTATGGGTGGAATAGGGTTGTCACTAGCATTTACCCAGCCAACTAGAGCTGATGGAGTAGACAGTTCAATGCTAGGTCAGATGGTTTGAAAGATGTGCTGCTGAGCCGCTTTGAACTAACCCTCATTACAAGTTCTGGCATCGACTGAGATCGTCTTGCCAAATGCAAACAAAGTTGAATTGCCCAAAATTGAGAGAGGTTATTTTAGATCTTAGAAACATTATCTCGTAGCCCCTAACTATTTTTCAATACCTCTCATGAGGTCTGAGATACGAGACCCAAAAGATTTCTGCCCAATCGTGCTTAGTGCACCTTGGGGTCACTTTGGTTGAGCGTGGTCACGAGCGTTCCCGTAACTCCATGGGTAGAACAAGGTTGTTAGTGGCATTTACCCATCCTAATGGAGTTGATGGAGTAGATGGTTTGATGCCAGGTCAGATGGTTTGAAAGATATGCTACTGAGCCGCTTTCAACTGACCCTCACTACAAGTTTTGGCATTGACTGAAATTGCCTTGCCAAATGCAAATGAAGTCAAATCACCCAAAACCAAGAGAGGTTATTTTAGACCTTAGAAACATGATCCCATAGAACCTAATGGTTTTTTGGTACCTCTCAGGAGCTCTGAGATACAAGCCACTAAAGATTGTTGCCTAATCGTGCTTAGTGCACCTTAGGGTCACTTGGATCGAGCGTGGTCGCGAGCGTTCCCATGACTCTATGGGTGGAACAAGGTTTCCATTGGTGTTTACCCAGCCAACCAGAGCTGATGGAGTAGATGGTTTGATGTAATGTTAGATGGTTTGAAAGATACGCTCCTGAGCCACTTTCAACTGACCCTCACTACAAGTTTTGGCATCGACTGAGATCAGCTTTCCAAATGCAAACAAAGTGGAATCGCCCAAAACTAAGAGATTTTATTGTTGACCTCAAAAAGATGATCCCATAACCCCAAAAAAATTTTCAATACCTCTCATGAGGTCCAAGATATGAGCCATGAAAGATCGCTACCCAATCGTGCTTAGTGCACCTTGGGGTCACTTGGGTCGACCGTGGTCGCGAGCATTCCCTTGACTCCGTGGGTGGAACAAATTTGTCACTAGAATTTACCTAGCCAATCGAAGCTGATGGGGTGGATGGTTTGATGCTAGGTTAGATGGTTTGAAAGATATGTTGCTGAGCTGCTTTCAACTGACCCTCACTACAAGTTTTGGCATCAACTAAGATCGCCTTACCAAATGCAAATGAAGTTGAATCACCCAAAAATGAGAGAGGTTATTGTAGACCTAGGAAACATGATCTTGTAGCACCTAGTGGTTTTTTAATAACTCTCATGATTTGTGAGATACAAGCCACGGAAGATCACTGCCCAATCGTGCTTAGTGCACCTTGGGGTCACTTGGGTCAAGCGTGGTCGCGAGCATTCCGGTGACTCCATGGGTGGAATGGGGTTGTCACTAGCATTTACTTGGAAAACTAGAGCTGATGGAGTAGATGGTTTGATGCAATTTCAGATGGTTTGAAGGATACATTGCTGAGTCATTTTCAACTGACCCTCACTACAAGTTTTGGCATCGACTGAGATCACCTTGCTAAATGAAAATGATGTTGAATAGCCCAAAATTGAGAGAGGTTATTGTAGACTATGGAAATAGGATCATGTAGCACCTAATATTTTTTTAATACCTCTCATGAGCTCTGAGATACGAGCCATGGAATATCGCTGCCCAATCATGCTTAGTGCACCTTGGGGTCACTTGGGTCAAGCGTGGTCGCGAGCATTCTGATGACTCTATGGGTGGAAGAGGGTGGTCATTGGCATTTACCCAGACAACTAAAGTTGATGGAGAAGATGTTTCAATGCTAGGTCAAATGGTTTGAAAGATACACTGCTAAGCCACTTTCAACTGACCCTCACTGCAAGTTTTGGCATTGACTGAGATTGCCTTGCCAAATGCAAATGAAGTCGAATCACCCAAAACTAAGAGAGGTTATTGTAGACCTCAGAAACATGATCCCATAGCACCTAATATTTTTTTGATACCTTTCATGATCTTTGAGATACAAGCCATGGAAGATCACTACCCAATCATGCTTAGTGCACCTTGGGGTCACTTGGGTCAAGCATGGTCGGGAGCGTTCCGGTGACTCCGTGGGTGGAATGGGGTTGTCACTGGTGTTTACCCAGCCAACCAAAGCTAATGGAGTAGATGGTTTGATGTAATGTTGGAGGGTTTGAAAGATACGCTGCTAAGCCACTTTCAACTAACCCTCATTACAAGTTTTGGCATCGACTGAGATCGCTTTGCCAAATGTAAATGAAGTTGAATCGCCCAAAACTGAGAGAAGTTATTGTAGACCATGGAAACACAATCTCGTAGCACTTGAAATTTTGTCAATACCTCTCATGAGCTCTTTGATACAAGCCATGGAAGATCACTGCACAATCATGCTTAGTGCACCTTGGGGTCACTTAGGTCGAGCATGGTCGCGAGCATTCCAGTGACTCTGTGGGTGGAAAGGGGTGGTGATTGGTGTTTACCTGGCCAACCAAAGCTGATGGAGAAGATGGTTTGATGCCAGGTTGGATGGTTTGAAAGATACGCTACTGAGCCACTTTCAACTGACCCTCACTGTAAGTTTTGGCATCGACTGAGATCACCTTGCCAAATGCAAAGGAAGTTGAATCACCCAAAACCAAGAGAGATTATTGTAGATCTTGGAAACATGATCCCGTATCACCTAATGGTTTGTTGATACCTCTCACGTGCTCTGAGATACAAGCCATGAAAGATCTCTTCCCAATCATTCTTAGTGCACCTTGGGGTCACTTGGGTCGAGCGTGGTCATGAGCATTTCAGTGACTCCATGGGAGAAATAGGGTTGTCACTGGTGTTTACCCAGCCAACCATAGCCAATGAAGTAGACGGTTGGATGCCAAGTTAGACGGTTTGAAAGATACGCTGCTAAGCCACTTTGAATTGACTATTAGTGGTATGTTTAAAATTTGAACTATGAAACTAATCATGATTAAGCTTGTGAAATTTGAACTGTGAAGCTTATTATGTTTGAGGTTTAATTTTTATAGATTGTTTGAAATGATAAAAAATAATATCCTTAAAGCATTAGAAACAACAATCAGACATGTAAGAATTCAAACCATGCAAATGACATAAGTAAATGACATGTAAGATCCCTTGTTGGCACTATTGGCCACCCATAGATGATTTTGGTCATAAGTCCTTATCAAGAGTTCTAGGACATTTAACTTTTATATCAAATTGATTTTTACAAATTGCCATTATAGGCTTCAAAAAAACTCAATTAACCATTAAGGATCCTTTTGTCCTTCTATCTTTGATTGGATCCATGGTGACCATAGGCATCTTCATAGGTGCTCCTGCACAAGTTACAATCCACATACAAAACCAAGTTTATTGACACAAAATACAATCTAAGAAAGGTGAAATTAATGTATTGAAATTAAGCTTAACGAACTTAGAAAATAATGAACTAAGTTAACTTATTACCTAGTCAAGTGTTCCTGAAGGGTCATCTCTTTGCTTCATGGTCTCCAATAGTGCTTCATGATCAATAGTACTAATAGTTCAAAGTTCTTTTGTCTTTGGTCTTCCTTGATGCTTTGACAACTTGACATTTGTTGCTATAACAAGGTCTGAATACATTTCTCTCAATTTTCTTGTTCACACGAATCTTCAATTTCACAAGCATAGGTCTCATCTTTTGCATCTTTAACAACTGCACAAAAATTTGACATTGCTCAACCAATGTCTTGTTTCCAAAAAATTCATCATAAAGTCTTGAAGCCCACAACCTAACGGTTCTATGTGACCTCTTTCCTTCCCAATTATTCATAATGTTCTTCTCAATTTCAATTAACCATTTAGGTGTTCTTGAAAGGCCCAAATTTTAAGTTTGATTATCTTTATTGAAAGGGACTTCATTTCGCATATAATTTGGACATGTGTAACGTTCATGTGGTTCTTGTGCAACATTTTCATTCCCCAAGTCTATATTTTCAATCTCCATATGTATATTTTCATCTTCATTCCATTCATTGTTGTTCCCCAAATATACGTTTTCATTCCCCAAGTCTACAATTTCATTCTCCATCTCTACATTTTCATCTTCACTCCATACATTGTTATTCACAAAATTAATTTCCATATTATTTTCAAATTCAAGATCCTCTTCACTTACAACTACATTTACGGGGTCACCATGATTAATGTTTAACATACCTTCTCTCCTTTTTCAGTGATTTTCCTTATCCTTTTCCCTATATGCTTGAATGTCTTCATCCGTCACCTTCCTCTTGCATTTATCCTTTCGACGACTGCTGCTTCCCATGGTGAGACAACAAGTTGACAAAAATCAAACAATGGGCCCCAAATCACATTTTTTTTCTGCAACACATGAAAAAAGTATGAAATCCCATGCTTCTCTAGTCTGTGGGGATAGGGAATATTTTGGTCAAATATTACCTGTCCAAAATCGGGTATCCAATTACATATTAGGTACCCGATATTCCCAGGCAGATGAAAAAAGGATAGGAGCAAATGAAAAAAATTGAACTTTTACATATAAAATGGGGTATATAATATATAAAATGTACATTATATATATACTAATATATGTAATATATATATATATATATATATATATATATATATATATATATATATATATATATATATATATAAGAGGCATATGATATATATAATGTATATTATATATATACTAATGTATTATAATATACTAATGTGTTATATGTACTAATGTATTATATACTAATGTATATAATATATATAATATATTATATATATACTAATGTATATAATATATATATAATACATATACTAATGTATTATATATATTATATTATCTTTTAGCTATTATTTTTTTGTCATTTTTCCTGTATGATTATTTTGTATACTGTATCATATTAAAATGGAAGCACTTCCATGATAAGAGCATTTAGCCCTTTGAGTAAGTGGTCTGGGGTCATGTTAAGTGCCTTGATAAGGTCTTTGCATGTATTTGGATTTCTCCCCACTTTCCACTTCTTCATGGCACTTGATTTCTTCATTCTAGGTGAAATTAGGGTTAGGATCTTGAGGATTCTCCTTAATTTCCCTCTTCTATGGCTCTATTTTCTAGGTAGGATTTAGAAATAAGTCCTCCTAGCTTTCATCATAGTAATAATAAGATTTTATGTCTATCCCTAACATTCTATCCTGTTTTGATATCATTTCTAGGTTTCTGGGCATCCCTAGGACCTCCTGACCTGGCTCTAACTGAATCTGGGCCCATGGTCAAATTCAAGGTTGAGCCTGACTAGGTTAGGATCAAGGTCAAACCTAACTAGGTCAGGTCCAACCTTGATTTTCTCCCCCTCATTCAAATTTCCAAAATCCTAGATTTTCGGGAATTGGGCTTTTGGGGTATTTATTTTCCCACCTCCGAGTTAACCATTTCGGGTTTTAGGATGGTAAATCCTTTAATTACATTTAATCTAGGTATATTTTCTAAAGGTTAGGACCTAATTGGGATTTAATTCTTCAAGGTGGCCCCTCTAGAGGATTGTGCCCTAGTTCACTATAAAAGGAGGCCTTCCTCTCTCATTTTCACATCACATCTCAGGAAATTTCATGAGCGAGCTCTCAAGTGAAATCAAGTGAATTCAATCAAGCATTCAAGTGTTCAAGCATTCATCCATCAAGGAGATCCATTGTTAGCTATTGAAGGTTTCAATCTCTTTGGAGCCCCCTTTGATGATCCATCCTTCCACATTCATTCAAGCCCTCTCATATGAAAAGATCAAGTCAAGATTGGTGTTGAAGATCAAATGCCATTGATTGGAGACATCCTACATCCATTGAAGCATTCCTACTTGTGGATTTGAGGATTCAAATCCTCTACAAGGACTTCAACATAAGCAAGGTGATTTGTTTCAATTACTTTGTTTAAGCACACTATATTTCAATTAAATTTCAAGGTTAATTTCTAAATTGGGGTTTGACCAAGGCAAACCCCCCATACAACAAAAACCCCCATTTTCTTGTAGGTATAGGTGCAGAATTTCAGATCTGAAAGTGAATTTGGATACCCTTTTTGGCAAACTTCTAAGATCTACGAACAAAATTTGAATTGGACTTCAAATAAAGAATGTAGTTTTTGACCTTTTATGAGGCTCAAACCCGACCTGAGCTCATCTTGGAGAAAGATTTCTGGATTTTCTCTGTCTTGGCATTTCCAATCCAGAACAGGTTTCAAAATTGTCTGAAAGTACACATAGACATCAGAATTTGACATTTTCCAGATCTGCCCTAATTTGAGGTTAGTATTTTTATTTCAATTATTTTATATTCCAAGCATAAAATTCATTCATAGAGAAATATTGGATTTACTTTCTTTTTCTTCCATATTCTCCATAAATTGATTCAATTATGTATTAACCTCTTGGTTGATCAAATTGGATCTCTTCTTTGGGAATTTGGGTTAGGGAATAGATCTCATATTTCCCCCCTTCCCCTTTACATTTGAATAGAGTTGAATCCATTTTAACCCTATTAATTTTGGTGAACCTGACATACTTACCCCTTTATTTTGTGGATTTAGATGCCCTATTGTGCTAGATCTTCCTTTGCAATATCTTGTGTGTTCACCTTCACTATTCATTTTGGTGAACCCAACATACTTACTCTCTTTTCTTTTGTGGAATTGGATGCCTTATTGTGCTTTCCTTTTATCTTGTTAGTATTAGATTTTTCCTTTGTGTTAGATCTTCCATGCTAATTAGATTTGATATTTATGATTTATGTGTTCTTAGTTTAGTTCATTTGCATTATATTGGTTTATGAGCTCTACTACCACTAGTCCTACTTATAATATTCCGGTTAGAAGAAGTTGTAGACTCATGGGTGCCTTTGATCCTGAATCTTCTTCTCCTTTCCTTAGGATCCCAGATGATAACTTGATTCTTCATGATTCCAATCCTACTATGGAGCAAAAATCTTCTCACTCATCTCATGAGGAGGATGACTCTCTAAGAGTTACTTGTGAGCAAGTCCAAAAAATTTCTACTGAACTTGATAAAGTGGGTAATTGGCTTCTTCAAGAGAACCATAATCAAGATTCCATTCAAGCTACAAAGGCTCTTAAGAAAGTTCTCTGTGATAGTGATCAAGGTTTTAACCTCTTGCATGTTATTACTCACCTTGTGCATTCAAATGTAAAACCTTTAGTTCAAGAAGCTCATGATTTAGGGTTGATTCCTCCTATCACCAGTGTTGAACCTCCTGCTAATCCTTTACCTAGTCTTCCTATCTATAATCCTCCTTTGGTGATTGTGATGGTTCCCTTTGTTCCTATGAGTGTTCCTCTTGTGTCCCTTCCTAAATCACAACCTTCATATCATAATGTTACTTTTACTTATTCCAATCCGCTTCCAATTGTAGTTCCTAGTGTTCCTCTAGTTGTGTTTTCTATTCCTATAGCTTCTTACACTTTACCTAGTGTGTCTAATGTTGCTACTCATCCTATTTCCTCTAATGATTCAACAATCATTAGTTTGGCTCAGACTATGTCATCCTTACAACAACAACTTGCTTCTTTAACTCAAAACAAGTTTAGTATTCCTACATGCGACATGGGAAGTCCCTTGTCCCGAGACATCATTCGTACTCCTATTCCTTAGCAAGGTGAGATGCCTTGTCTTGAGAATTAAAATGGAAAAGGAGATCCTGTTCATCATGTTAAAACATTCCAAATCCTTTGTAGTGATTATACTCATGACCATAAGATTTTAGCCAAACTGTTTGCTAGAACTTTCCATGACAAAGCTTTACAATGGCATTATTCTTTGCCTCCTTATTCTATTGATTCCTTTCCTCAACTTGCTAATGCCTTTATTGAACAATTTCAAAATAATATCGGTCCGCAAGTATCTTTGATTGATTTGATGCATTGTAAACAAAGTGCTAAGGAAAAATTAACTAAATTTATTAGTAGATTGAAGCATTTATATGCTCAGATTTCCTATCATGTTCCTGATATTGATATTCAACGTATGTTTATTTAAAATTTGCAAAAGGATATTAGAGATAAGATTCTGCTTACTAAATTTACCTCCTTTCAACAACTTTATGCAGCCCTTCATCATTATCAATTACAAGTGAGTCAATTTGAGAGAAACACTCCAATGGCTCCTATTCCAGTTGATAAAAGTGATGCTGCTCCTAATCCAAACAAGTTTCAAAAATTCAACAACTATGTCAAGATAAACAAACAAGTGAATGCAGTTGTTGATCAAGTTGTTGTTGCATCTCATAAAGCCACTTTTGCATCCACTACTTTTCAATTAAATCATGTTTTTACTCCTCTTTTTGAATCTTTACATGCTATTATGAAAAGGTTGTTAGCTACTAATATGATTACTTTACCTCCTATTCGACCTCTTTTACCTGCTACGATTTCATCTAAATCTTTTGATCAAAATGATTTTTGTCAATATCATCATCACAATGGTCATGATATTGAGAAATGTTATTCTTTAAAACATAAATTTCAAGATCTAATTGATTCTAAGGCTTTATCTATTGATAATATAGATAGTAGTGGGAATAATTTTGTCTCTCCTCCTAATCAGAACCTTCAAATTTATATGAACCCTTTACCTATGCATGATACTAATACTATTTCTCAACCATTTTCTATGGAAATTGTGTATGATTCCAAGATGGATGATCTCAATCATGTTGTTTATCAAGTGGAGCATGTTGTTCAATCTGTATCACCACCTCAACCTCAACTTCAACCTCAACCTCAGATTCAACCTCAAGTTCAATCTCAACCTCAACAAAAACCTAAACCTAAAATGAAAACTCAACCTAAACCGTGACAAAAATTTAAGAATAAAAGACCTCAGGAAGTTTTGATTACCTTTGATGACTCTGAGACTATTAAAGCTCCTGATGGTCCCCTTTACATTGCTGCTAGGATTTCTTAGATACCTACTCATGGTTGTCTTGTTGATCCTACATCCTTAGTCAATGTTATCACTGAAGAAAATCTTTTTATGAAAATCTTACAATGTGACTTTTATGATACATCAGATGTGTGGATTCAAACTTGCAATGGTTTTCTTTATCCATTATTTGGTTCTATTACTTTACCGGTTGAACTTTGTGGAAAAATTGTGAGCACTACCTTTGTTTTTGTTCCTACTTCTGATCAATTTCAAGTTAAGCTAGGTTTTCCTTGGTTAACTACCATGCATGTTGTTGCTTCACCTATCCATAAGTGTCTTAAATTCATTCATGATGAAGAAGTGAAGATGATTAATCATAGTCTATATCAACCTTCTAGGCCTAGAGATTGTGCTGCTCTAGATTTCTTTTGGCCTTCATTACCTAATTCATGTCCTTCTCGACCTAATAATATTTTTTGATCATATCAAGCTTATAAACATCATAAAATCCTTGAATTAATTTCACCTCCTAGGGATCTTAATCATGGTCTTTTACCTACACCTTCCATACCTCCTTTAACTATGACTTCTAGCTCTGTTAATCAAGTTCCTTCTACCGAACCTATCAAAGATCCTGTGATTGTCTCTCCTATGGTTAATAATCCTATTGATCTTCGTAAGGAACCTGTGAAGGACCCTATGATTGTTCCTCCTATTTCTCAACCTATTTCAAGTAAATCAAAACATAATCGATCTGCTAATGAACGTTGTAAAAAGCATCGTGTTCATTCTAAAGCTCAAATATCTCTACATTCTACAAATAAATCTATGCATAATGTGGTAGAACAAATTGTTACTAATAATGATGTTCACATGCATGATTATGATGATTCTATTCATATCTTAGATCCTATTTTGATTAATTTGGATGAAGAAGATACTCTTGATGATACTGATGATGTTAGTGATGAATATGAAACTATTGACATTGACATTGATTTACCTAATATGCTTTCATCACAATGAACTCTTACACCTAGTGTCGAACATTGTGATTCTCAAGAGGATCCTTGTTTGGAACTGGCTATCATTCCTACTGTGTTGGATATAGTCCCTCTTGTGAGTTACCCACCTTCCCTAAATGATATACAATTAGATGGAGAAAGTAGGAGGCAAGCTTGATCGGCTTGTCCTTCGTGGTAGCTTTGTTATGTGTTTGCCTATTGTACTATGCTTCTCCTGTAATGTTTTTTCTAAATGTTGTTAGATTCTTTTATACGATCCTTGTTACTTAGTTGGTACAAGGTGATAAAGGAATCAAAACTATTGTTCAAATTCTTCTATATGTATCTCTATTCTTCTATGCATTATTCAATGTTATGTTGTACCTGTGCTATTGTTCATAAATGTTTCCTTGTGTAATCCACTTGGATTCAAGATATGGTAGCACAAATTATTTTTGGTCTCCATGTCATGGTCTGAAAAGATTCTCCTTCGTATATCTTATGTGATCTTTCCTACTTTGTGATTGTAGTTCTACTTTCTTTGGGGAATGATGTCAATTCATTTGCAATAATATCATATATATATATATATATATATATATATATATATATATATTATCTTATGATCATACTGACCACATGGTAGGTAGATCCCTTTTGTGTTCTCTATATGTTTCTATGAAATTTCCCTTGATTTGTCTTCATCTAGGGGCATCTCGACGTGGAAACATAATCAATGGAGTTGTTTATGTTTCCATTAAAGCCATTTCTCCTGTTAAAGTGTTAGCAATGACTTTAACGTGGGGGCATAAGCTCTACTCACCTATTGTGCACATGCACTTTTCAATACATACACACATTTTTGAAGATACTTTGTCCCTTTAAAGATTAGTAATTAATCCTTAAAGCATGGGTTTATATTTTAGGATCTCTTGATCCCTCCAATTTCAAATACACATATTTTTTGATCCCTTAAGATCAGAAGTGTCCTTAAGAGTGGATCTCTTTTTTTTTTTTTTTTGGTTTTATTCTTATGGAATAGAATATTCCTAAGGATGAATCCTTGATGGGTTGACTAGTGAGTAGCCAAATTCACTAGGCGGTTCAATTCCATCTTTCCAATTGTGCCATTTTCTTGTGTGGTTCACAATGGGACATAAGTTCTCATTGGGTGAGGTAATCACACCTTCCTTCTCTCTCCAGAGATGTCTCTCTTATTGTGATCTAGGAGTTGATGAAGACTTGAGTCCCTAGGGGCTTAAGGTTTCTCTTTGTCCCTTGGATTACTATAAGATTATTTTTTCATTTTGATCTCCTTTACCAAGAGTTTGCGTCGAGTCCATACTCTTGCTAAAGTGGGGGCTTAATGTATCATCTTAAAATGGAAGCACTTCCATGATAAGAGCATTTAGCCCTTCGAGTAAGTGGTTTGGGGTCATTTTAAGCACCTTGATCATGTCTTTTCATGTATTTGGCTTTCTCCCCACTTTCCACTTCTTCCTGGCACTTGATTTCTTCATTCTAGGTGAAATTAGGGTTAGGATCTTGAGGATTCTCCTTAATTTCCCTCTTCCATGGCTCTATTTTCTAGGTAGGATTCAAAAATAAGTCCTCCTAGCTTTCATAATAGTAATCATAGGATTTTATGTCTATCCCTGACATTCTATCCTGTTCTTATATCATTTCTAGGTTTTTGGGCATCTCCAGGACCTCCTGACTGGCTCTAACTGAATTTGGGCCCAGGGTCAAATTCGAGGTTGATCCTAAGTAGGTTAGGATCGAGCTCAAACCTGACTAGGTTAGGTCCAACCTTTATTTTTCCCCCCTCATTCAAATTTCTAGAATCCTAGATTTTCGGGCATCGAGCTTTCGAGATATTTATTTTCTTGCCTTCGGGTTAACCATTTCGGGTTTCGAAATGGTAAATCCTTTAATTGCGATTAATCTAGGTATATTTTCTAAAGGTTAGGACCTAGTTGGGATTTAATTCTTCAAGGTGGCCCCTCTAGAGGATTGTGCCCTAGTTCACTATAAAAGGAGGCCTTCCTCTCTAATTTTCACATCACATCTCAAGCAATTTCATGAGCGAGCTCTCAAGTGCAAGCAAGTGAATTCAATCAAGCATTCAAGTGTTCAAGCATTCATCCATCAAGGAGATCCATTGTTAGCTATCGAAGGATTCAATCTCTTTGGAGCCCCCTTTGATGATCCATCCTTCCACATTCATTCAAGCCCTCTCATATGCAAAGATCAAGTCAAGATTGGTGTTGAAGATCAAATGCCATTGATTGGAGACATCCTACATCCATTGAAGCATTCCTACTTGTGGATTTGAGGATTCAAATCCTCTACAAGGACTTCAACATAAGCGAGGTGATTTTTTTCAATTACTTTGTTTAAGCACACTATATTTCAATTAAATTTCAAGGTTAATTCCTAAATTGGGGTCATGGGGACTCCATAGGGGTCCTAGTAATCCTTATCATGCGTTAAGACCCCTAGGTAGTCCTGATGACCCCTTTTGACACATTGGAATAATCAAGTGTGTCTTAAGGGGTCCTAGGACCCCTTTGAACACACTTGAGCAATCAAATGTGTCAAAACACGTCATGGGTACTCCCTAGGGGTTGTAGGAAGCCTCATCATGTGTTAGGACCCCTACGAAGTCTAGATGATGCCTTTTGACACATTGTAATGCTCAAGTGTGTTTTAAGGGGTCCTAGGACCCCTTCGGACACACTTGAGAATTCAAATGTGTCAAAAGGAGTCATGGGGACTCCCTAAGTGTCCTAGTATAACTTATCACAAGTGAGGACCCCTAGGAAGTCTTGATAACCCCTTTTGACACATTGGAATGCTCAAGTGTGTCTTACAGAGTCCCCATGACCACTTCGAACATACTTGAGCATTCAAATGTGTCAAAAGAGGTCATGGGGACTCTCTAGGGGCCCTAGTAAACCTTATCATGTGTTAGGACCCCTAGGAAGTCCCGATGAACCCTTTTGACACATTGGAATGCTCAAGTGTGTCTTAAGGGGTCCCCATGACCCCTCTGAACACACTTGAGCATTAAAATGTGTCAAAAGGGGTCATGGGGACTCCCTAGGGGTCTTAATATGCCTTATCACATGTTAGAACCCCTAGGAAGTCCTAATGACCCCTTATGACACATTAGAATGCTCAAGTGTGTCTTAAGGGGTCCTCATGAACCCTTCTGAAACACTTTAGTGTTAAAATGTGTCAAAAGGGGTCATGGTGACTCCCTAGGTGTCTTAGTACACCTTATCACATGTTAGGACCTATAGGAAGTCTTGATGACCCATTTTGACACATTGGAATGTTCAAGTGTGTCTTAAGGGGTCCTAGGTCACCTTCGGACACACTTGAACATTCAAATGTGTTAAAAGGGGTCATGGGGACTCCCTATGTGTCCTAATACACCATATCATGTGTTAGGACCCATAGGAAGTCTCCATGACACCATTTCACACATTGGATTTCTCCAGTGTGTCTTAAGGGGTCCCCATGACCCATTCGAATGCACTTGAGTGTTAAAATGTGTCAAAAGAGGTCATGGGGACTCCCTTGGGGTCCTAGTACACCTCATCATGCCTTAGCACCCCTAGGAAGTCCTGATGATGCCTTTTGACACATTGGAATGCTCAAGTGTGTCTTAAGGGGTCCCTAGACCCCTTCAAACACACTTGAGCATTCAAATGTATCAAAAGGGGTCATGGGGACTCCCTAGGGTTCCTAGTATGCCTTATCATATGTTACGAACCCTAGGAAGTCCTGATCACCCATTTTGACACATTACAATGCTCAAGTGTATCTTAAGGGGTCCAAGGACCCCTTCAAACACACATGAGCATTAAAACCTGTCAAAATGGGTCATGGAGACTCCCTAGGGGTGCTAGTACACCTTATCACATGTTAGGACCCATAGGAAGTCCTGATCACCCTTTTTGACACATTGTAATGCTCAAGTGTGTCTTAAGGGGTCCTAGGACCCCTTTGGACACACTTGAGCATTCAAATGTGTCAAAAGGGGTAATGGAGACTCCCTAGGTGTCATAGTATGGCTTATCATGCGTTAAAACCCCTAGGAAGTCCTGATGACCCCTTTTGACACATTGGAATGCTCAAGTGTGTGTTAAGGGGTCCTAGGACCCCTTCACACATAGTTGAGTTTTCAAATGTTTCAAAAGGGGTCATGGGGACTCCCTAGGGGTCCTAGTATGCCTTATCATGCATTAGGACCACTAAGAATTCCTGATGACCCCTTTTGACACATTAGAATGCTCAAGTGTGTCTTAAGGGGTCGTAGGATGCCTTCGGACACACTTGAGCATTTAAATATGTCAAAAGGGGTCATGGAGACTCCTTAGGGGTCTTAGTATGTCTTATGACATGTTAGGAGCACTAGGAAGTCATGATGACCACTTTTGACACATTGGAATGCTCATGTGTATCTTAAGGGGTCCTCATGACCCCTTCGGACATACTTGAGCATTGAAATATGTCAAAAGGGGTCATGGGGACACCCCAGATGTCCTAGTACACTTTATCATGGGTTAGGACCCATAGGAAGTCCTAATGACCCCTTTTTACGCATTGGAATGCTCAAGTGTGTCTTAATGGGTCCTAGGACCCCTTGAGATGCACTTGAGCATTCAAATGTGTTAAAAGGGGTCATGGGGACTCCCTATGTTTCTTAGTATGCCTTATCACATGTTAGGACCCCTAAGAAGTCTCCATGACCCATTTTGACATATTGGAATGCTCAACTGGGTCTTCAAGGGTCCCCATCATTTCTTCAAAGACACTTGAGCATTCAAATGTGTCAAACGAGGTCATGGGGACTCCCTAGGGGTTGTAGTACACCTCATCACATGTTAGGACCTCTAAGAAGTCTTGATGATGCCTTTTGACATATTGGAATGCTCAAGTGTGTCTTAAGGGGTCCCTAGACCCCTTCAGACATACTTGAGCATTCAATCATGTCAAAAGGTGTCATGGGAACTCCCTAGGGGTCCTAGTATGCCTTATCACGCCTTAGGACCCCTAGGAAGTCCCGATGGCCCCTTTTGACACATTGGAATGCTCAAGTGTGTCTTAAGGAGTCCTTGGAGCCTTGCGGATAGACTTGAGCATTCAAATGTATCAAAAGGAGTCATGGGGACTCCCTAGGGGTCTTAGTACACCTTATCATGAATTAGGACTCTTAGGAAGTCCTAATGATCCCTTTTGACACATTGGAATGCTCAAGTGTGTCTTAAGGGGTCCCCATGACCCCTTCAGAAATAATTGAGTGTTCAAATATGTCAAAAGGGGTCATGGGGACTCCCTAGGTGTCATAGCACACCTTATCATGTGTTAGGACCCCTAGGGAGTCCCCATGACCCATTTTGACACATTGGAATGCTTAAGTGTGTCTTAAGAGGTACCCATGACCCCTTTGGATACACTTGAGCATTCAAATGTGTCAAAATAGGTGATGGGAACTTTCTAGTGGTCCTAGTACACCTTATTACATGTTAGGACCCCTAGGAATTCCCGATGACCCCTTTTGACACATTGGAATGCTCAAGTGTGTCTTAAGGGTTCCCCGGACCCCTTCAGACACACTTGAGAATTCAAATGTGTCAAAAGGGGTCATGGTGACTCCCTAGGGGTCCTAGTATGCCTTATCACATGTTAGGACCCATAGGAAGTCCCGATGACCCCTTTTGACATACGGAAATGCTCAAGTGTATCTTAAGGGGTGCTAGGACCCCTTAAAACACTCTTGGGCATTCAAATAAGTCAAAAAGGGTCATGGAGACTCCCTAGGTGTCGTAGTATGCCTTATCATGCATTTGGACCCCTAGGAAGTCCCGATGACCCCTTTTGACACATTGGAATGCTCAAGTCTATCTTAAGTGCTCCTAGGACCCCTTCAGACACACTTGAGCATTCAAATGTGGAAAAAGGGGTCATGGGGAATCCCTAGGTGTCCTAGTACAAATTATCATGCGTTTCTACCCCTAGGAATTCCCAATGACCCCTTTTGACACATTGGAATGCTCAAGTGTGTCTTAAGGGGTCCCCATGACCCTTTCAAACACACTTGAGCATTCAAATGTGTCAAAAGATGTCATTGGGACTCCCATGGGTTCCTCGTACACCTTTTCATGTGTTAGGACCCCTAGGAAGTCTCCATGAACCCTTTTGACAAATTGGAAAGCTCAAGTGTGTCTTAAAGGCTCCCCATGACCCCTTCTAAGACACTAGAGTGTTTAAATGTGTCAAAAGGGGTCATGGGGACTCCCCAGGTGTCCTAGTATGCCTTATCATGTGATAGGACCCATAGGAAGTCCCCATGACCCCTTTTGACACATTGGAATGCTCAAGTGTGTCTAAAGGGGTCCTAGGACCCCTTAGAATAGACTTGGGCATTCAAATGTGTAAAAAGAGGTCATGGGGACTTCCTAGGGGTCGTAGTATGCCTTATCATGTGTTAGGACCCCTAGTAAGTCCCAATGACCCCTTTTGAGACATTGGTATGCTCAAGTGTGTCTTAAGGGGTCCCCATGACCCCTTCAGACACACTTGAGCATTCAAATGTGTTAAAAGAGGTCATGGGGACTCCCTAGGGGTCCTAGTACACCTTGTCATGCGTTAGGACCCCTAGGAACTTCCGAGTACCCTTTTGAACACATTGAAATGCTCAAGTGTGTCTTAAGGAGTCCCCATGACCCCTTCAGATAGACTTAAGCATTGAAATGTGTCCAAAGGGGTCATGGGGACTCCCCAGGGGTCCTAGTACACCTTATCACATGTTAGGAGCTGTAGGAAGCCTCGATGACCCCTTTTCACACATTGGAATGCTCAAGTATGTCTTAAGGGGTCCCCATGACCCCTTCTGACACACTTGATCATTTAAATGTGTCAAAAGGGGCATGGGGACTCCCTAGGTGTCCTAGTACACCTTATCACGCATTAGGAGACCTAGGAATTCCCGATGACCCCTTTTGACACATTGGAATGCTCAAGTGTGTCTTAAGGTGTCCTAAAAACTTTTCGAACACACTTGAGATTTCAAATATGTCAAAAGGGGTCATGAGGACTCCCTAGGTGTCCTAGTAAGCCTTATCATTTGTTAGGACCCCTATGAAGTCCCCATGACCCTTTTTGACACATTAGAATGCTCAAGTGTGTCTTAAGGGGTCCCCATGACCCCTTCAAACACACTTCAGTGTTTAAATGTGTCAAACAAGGTCATGGGGACTCCCTAGGGATCCTAGTGCACCTCATCACATGTTAGGACCCCAAGGAAGTCCCGACGACCCCTTTTGATACATTGGATTGGTAAAATATGTCGTAAGCAGTCCTTGGACCCCTTCAGACACACTTGAGCATTCAAATGTGTCAAAAGGGGTCATGGGGACTCCCTATGGGTCCTAGTATGCCTTATGACATGTTAGGACCCCTAGCAAGTCCCGATGATCCCTTTCGAAACATTAGAATGCTCAAGTGTGTCTTAAGGGGTCCTAGGAATCCTTCAGACACACTTGAGCTTTTAAATGTGTCAAAAGGGGTCATGGGGACTCCCTAGGGGTCCTAGTATGCCTTATCACATGTTAGGATCCCTAGGAAGTGCCGATAACCCCTTTTGACACATTGGAATGCTCAAGTGTTTTTTAAGGGGTCCTAGGACCCCTTAGGACACACTTGACCATTCAAATGTGTTGAAAGGTGTCATGGGTACTCCCTATGTGTCGTAGTATGCCTTATCCCACGTTAGGACCCCTAGGAAGTCTCGATGACCACTTTTGACACATTGGAATGCTCAAGTTTGTCTTAAGGGGTCCCCATGACCCCTTCAGACACACTTGAGCATTCAAATATGTCAAAAGAGCTCATGGAGACTCCCTAGGGGTCCTAGAGCACCTTATCACGTGTTAGGATCTGTAGGAAGTCTCGATGACCCATTTTGACACATTGGAATGCTCAAGTTTATCGTAAGGTGTCCCCATGTCCCCTTCAGACACACTTGAGCATTTAAATGTGTCAAAAGGGGTCATGGGGACTCCCTAGTTGTCCTAGTATGCCTTCTCATGAGTTAGGACTCCTAGGATATCCCCATGACCCCTTTTGAAACATTGGAATGCTCAAGTGTGTCTTAACAGTTCCTAGGAGCCCTTTGAATAGAATTGGGTGTTCAAATGTGTCAAAAGTGGTCATGGGGACTCCGTAGGGGTCATAGTTCACCTTATCACCCGTCAGGACCCCTAGGAAGTCCTGATGACCCCTTTTGACACATTGGAATGCTCCAGTGTCTCTTAAGGGGTCCCCATGACCCCTTCGGACACACTTGAGCATTCAAATGTGTTAAAAGGGGTCATGGGGATTCCCTAGGGGTCTTAGTATGCCTTATCATGCATTAGGAACCCTAGGAAGTCCTGATGACCCATTTTGACACACTAGAATGCTCAAGTGTTTCTTAAGGGGTCTCCATGACACCTACAGACACACTTGTGCATTTAAATGTTTGAAAATATGTCATTGGGCATCCCTAGGTGTCCTAGTATGCCTTATCATGTGTTAGGACCCCTAGGAAGTCCCCATGACCCCTTTTGACACATTGGGATGCTCAAGTGTGTCTTAAGGGGTCCCCATGACCCCTTCGGACACACTTGAGCATTCAAATGTGTCAAAAGGGGTCATGATGATTCCCTAGGGGTCTTTGTATGCCTTATCATACGTTAGGAACCCTAGGAAGTTTTGATGGCCCCTTTTGACACATTGGAATGCTCAATTGTTTCTTAAGGGGTCTCCATGACTCCTACAAACACACTTGAGTATTTAAATGTGTCAAAAGGGGTCATCGGGCCTCCCTAGGTGTCCTAGTATGCCTTATCATGCGTTAGGACCCCTAGGAGGTCCCGATGACCCCTTTTGACACATTGGAATGCTCAAGTGTGTCTTAAGGGGTCCCCATGATCCCTTTGGACACACTTGAGCATTCAAATGTGTGAAAAGGGGTCATGGGGACTCCCTAGGTGTCCTAGTACACCTTATGATGCATTCGGAGGCCTAGGAACTTCCGATGACCCCTTTTGACACATTGGAATGCTCAAGTGTGTCTTAAGGGGTCCCCATGACCCCTTGAAACACACTTGAGTGTTCAAATGTGTAAAAAGGGGTCATGGGGACTCTCTAGGGGTCTTAGTATGCCTTATCACATGTTAGGAACACTAGGAAGTCCCGATGACCCCTTTTGACATATCAGAATGCTCAAGTGTGTTTTAAGGGGTCCCCATGACCCTTTCGGACACACTTGAGCATTCAAATTTTTCAAAAGGGGTCATGGGGCATCCCTAGGTGTCCTAGTATGCCTTATCATGTGTTACGACCCCTAGGAAGTCCCCATGACCCCTTTTGAGACATTGGGATGCTTAAGTGTGTCTTAAGGGGTCCTAGGACCCCTTCAAATAGACTTGGGTATTCAAATGTGTCAAAAGGGGTCATGGGGACTCCCTAGGGGTTTTAGTACACCTTATCACACATTAGGATCCCTAGAAATTCCCAGTGATCCCTTTTGACACATTAGAATCCTCAAGTGTGTCTTAAGGGGTCCCGATGACCCCTTCAGCCACACTTGAGCCTTCAAATGTCTCAAAAGGGGTCATGGGGACTCCCTATGGGTCCTAGTACACCTTATCATGTGTTAGGAGCCCTAGGAACTCCTGATGATCCCTTTTGACACATTGGAATGCTCAAGTGTGTCTTCAGGGGTCCCCATTACCCCTTCAGATACACTTGAGCATTCAAATGTGTCAAAACGGGTCATGAGGACTCCTTAGGGGTCCTAGTATGCCTTATCACACATTACGACCCCTAGATAGTCCCGATGAGACCTTTTGACTGATTGGAATGCTCAAGTGTGTCTTAAGATGTCCCCATGACCCCTTCGGACACACTTGAGCATTCAAATGTGTCGAAAGGGATAATGGGGACTCCCTAAGTGTCCTAGTAGGCCTTACCATGTGTTAGGACCCCTAGGAAGTCCCCATGACCTCTTTTGACACATTGGAATGCTCAAGTGTGTCTTTAGGTGTCCCCATGACCCCTTCAGACACACTTGAGCATTCAAATGTGTCAAAAGAGGTCACGGGGACTCCCTAGGGGTCCTAGTACACCTTACCACAAGTTAAGACCCCTAGGAAGTCCCGATGACCCCTTTTGACACATTGGAATGCTCATGTTTGTCTTAAGGGGTCTCCAGACCCCTTCGGATACACTTGATCATTCAAATGTGTCAAAAGGGGTCATGGGGACTCCCTATTGGTCCTAGTACACTTTATCATGTGTTAGGACCCCTAGGACATCCCGATGACCCCTTTTGACACATAAGAATGCTCAAGTGTGTCTTAAGGTGTCCTAGGACACCTTCGAACACACTTGAGCATTCAAATGTGTCAAAAGAGGTCATGGAGACTCCCTAGGGGTCCAAGTACACCGTATCACATGTTAGGACCCCTAGGAAGTCCCAATGACCCCTTTTGACACATTTGAATGCTCAAGTGTGTCTTAAGGGGTCTTAGGACCCCTTCAAACACACTTGAGCATTCAAATGTGTCAAAAGGGGTCATGGGGACTCCCTAGGGGTCCTAGTACATCTTATCACATGTTAGGACCACTAGGAAGTCCTGATTACCCCTTTTGACACATTGGAAGGCTCAAGTGTGTCTTAAGGGGTCATAGTACCCCTTTAGACACACTTGAGCATTCAAATGTGTCAAAAGGGATCATGGGGACTCCCTAGGGGTCGTAGTATGCCTTATCACATGTTAGGACCCTTTAGAAGTCCCCATGACCCCCTTTGACACATTGGAATGCTAAAAAGTGTGTTAAGGGGTCCTAGGACCCCATTGGAGAGACTTGAGCATTCAAATGTGTCCAAAGGGGTCATAGGGACTCCCTAGGTGTCCTAGTATGCCTTATCATGTGTTAGGACCCCTAGGAAGTCCCCATGATCCCTTTTGACACATTGGAATGCTCAAGTGTGTCTTAAGGGGTCCTAGGACCCCTTCGGACATACTTGAGCATTCAAATGAGTCCAAAGGGGCATGGGGACTCCCTAGGGGTCCTAGTACACCTTATCATGTATTAGGACCCCTAGGAAGTCCTGATGAGCCCTTTTGACATATTGGAATGCTCAAGTGTGTCTTTAGGGGTCCTAGGAGCCCTTCGGATGCACTTGAGCATTCAAATGTGTCAAAAGGGGTCATGGGGACTCCCTAGGTGTCCCTAGTATGTATTATCATGTGTTAGGACCCCTAGGAAGTCCTCATGACCCCTTTTGACACATTGAAATGCTCAAGTGTGTCTTAAGGGGTTCCCATGACCCCTTCGGACACACTTGAGCATTCAAATGTGTCATAAGGGGTCATGGGGACTCCCTAGGGATCTTAGTACACCTATCATGCATTTAGGACCCCTAGGAAGTCCCCATGACCCCTTTTGACACATGGAATGCACAGGCATGAAGAACTTCATTAATGTTATGCTCTAGGAGGAAGATTATAATTTCTATATTTCTGCAAGAGATTCTTGAAAAATTTGTATACAAAGGCATCGTACATGAAAAAATGAAAAGTTTCCTAGTGAATATCCACAATTCATATACAAAAGCATCATAAGGGAAAAATGACAAAAAAAATATAGCTAAAAGATTAAAATTTATCATTAACGCCGGCAGTACCAGGGTCATATTTGCTATCAAATCCTAGCCTATGATGTGAAAAATGAGAAAACCAAGTGAAATGAAAGGGAAGGGATTGATGAAAAAGCAAAGGTGCATTAAATCAGATCAATATCATAATAAATGCAGAAAATACTATACAGACAAAAATATTTGCATATTAATTTGTTACACCTTTCCCAAGCTTCTATACCTTGCTAGATGATTAGACATTTTCGTTAGTAGAACTTTATTTTTAGGGTTAAGTATTATAGATCATCTTTTTGATCCAAGGGACAAAATCAGCTACTATATCTTCCTCAGATAGTTTGATTCTATTTCTTTGCTATGTTAAGCTAAAATGCACAGGCAATTGAGTCTAGAAATACTAGAAAGAATTCTTTAAGAGTCAATCTAGATTCTTTAATGCTTCTAGTGAATCCAAATTTAGTTGTTATAAAGATGAGATGTTAGTGAATGACTTCTTGCTAATACTACTCTTCCACCAGATCCAAATTGCAACCCTTTTGTGGATCTACAGGCTCAATTGTGAGCCCACAGGATTGGCCAAGAGAAAAATGTGATTGTATAGAAACTGATTACAAAATGTTTAGTTGAGGAGAAAATATTGCCAATGATCAAGAATAAAATTGGCTATGGAATATCTAGTTATGAATTCTGTTAAGAATGAAACTATTAAGGAATTGCATGATATATTACTCAATAGTTGCAAGGAATATTCTTGATGAACATGGGATTGCAATTACATCTATTCAATATAAAAAGGAAGATATAGAAAATCTTCTTAATAGAGAGATTTTAAAGTGAGAGAAAAGGACATTTCAGAAGAAAATGGTTATTTTGGTGCCATCCAAGGCATGCCAATTACTCAAGATGAAGAGTAAAAGTCCACAGTTAAGGGAAAGAGTGGGAAGAGATTCTTGGACCCATGATAGAAGTTACAAATAAGGAGGAAGAGCTAGGAAGGGGAAAGTGATAAAGGAAAGAAGTAAGATATGCATGTGAACCTATATCAGATGATGATGCTGAGTACTCACCATCTGCTAGTAGTTCGAGCAGTGACAAAAGCTCTTCAGTGCACATGTACATCGTCACAAAAAATTTAGATAGAGAAGTAACAAGTGGTATGGAATTATCCACAGAGCAATGTGAAATGAAGCCTCAAATTGGTTCATTAGCAGGAAAAGAATCTGGTCATGCACTTCATTCTAGCACCACAAATATTTCTATTAGAAATGCCTATTCATCAATGGCCTTGCATTTACGAGACTTGGGAAACCAGGTTACTCATGTTGGGCAATATCCCTCAAATTTAAGTTCATTGCCACCTTTGGCAAGGCAGTCTCACTCCTCATTTTACAACAAAGGGCAGCCATCTATGGTCCAAGGTTTCAATTCAGCTGAGAAATGGAGATCTTCTCAAGGTACTGATCTCTTTCATAGAGAAGTTCATAATTCATCTCAAGGTTCTCGTTTAGGTGACCAACTCCTTCGAGGTCCACAAATAGACCCATTGATTTCCCAAATTGGTAAAAGGGTAGATGAAATTTTGGAAAGAGTATCCCAATTGAAGAGAAATGGAAATTCCAGTGAGCATAAAGTTATTGCAGATCCAATGGGTGTATCTTCTCCACTAACAAATATAACTGCATTTCCAGAGACTTGAGTTTAAATGGAGACTGTTTGTTCCCAAACATGCCCTAGTCGAGTAGATGAACCAGATGTTTCTTGAGTAAAGAAGATAGTGGTTAATTAAAGCATCTGCATTATCCCACTTGGTATCAGTTACTACTTTTTGAGTGGCTTACCAGCTACTTCTGTATGGGATTCCTATAATATATAATGTCCTCATGCAAGTCCATGCCAGTTTTTGTAAACATTTTTAGTTCTAAAGTGTTAGTGAGCAATATCAAAGAAAAGGTTCTTGCATGTGTTATTTAGACACATATTAATAAATTAGGAAATCATTTTTCTCCCATTACATGGTAGAAATGCCTAGATTCACTTTGTCAGTATCAATAGGTAGCAAGATAAGGGAAGAAATATATTTGTGAAGAGGAAGTACAAATGTTACTATCCAAAACCATTTGGAGAGTAATATTCTTCTCCTGATTGTAATAAGAAACTCAAAATGCAGAAGACACCAAATAGTTGGGGCATTTATTTCCTATGACCTATGTCAATTTCAGTTCAATTCCTAAGGATGATATTCTCAATGTGTAAAAATAAACTGATGTGTTATTTTAAAATGGCGTTGACTAAAATTTATGAACATATGTCAAATATCCATTTTTTCCAAAATTTGAAATAGAACCAGTGGCAATATAATCAAATTCGTGAATTTCACATCCAATCATTGGATGTTAATCAAAAGTACAACATAGTAATATAAATTTGAACTGATAAACAATCTTAGTCTTACTTCAAACCTACTCCTGTGTATGTGGGTTCTTGGAGGTATCTACTAAACAATGTGTGGATCTATAATGTCCCTATCCATGACCTTACTCACTTTGCTTAAAACTCCTAATTAGAATTTGGATTTCTAATGCCTGATGTGATATTATTTAAGTTTTCCTTGCTCCCTACTAATTAATATTGTAATGAATTGGTTATCCTTCCCCTTCTCTCTCTCTCTCTCTCTCTCTCTCTCTCTCTCTCTCTCTCCCCTAATCTATCCCCTTGCCATTCCCCCTCCTCTATCTCTGTCTCTCTATCTGTCTTTCTATCTCTCTTTGTCTGTCTCTATCTCTCTGTCTCTATCTCTGTCTCTGTCTGTCTCTGTCTCTATCTCTGTCTCTGTCTCTGTCTCTGTCTCTCTCTGTCTCTCTCTCTGTCTCTCTGTCTCTCTCTGTCTCTCTGTCTCTCTCTGTCTGTCTGTCTGTCTGTCTGTCTGTCTGTCTGTTTGTCTATCTCTCTCTCTCTCTCTCTCTCTCTCTCTCTCTCTCTCTCTTCCTCTCTCAGCCCCTGCCACCTTCTCATTCTCTCTCTTCCTGAATGGCCGGCCATGAATTTTTAAATGGCTGATTAATTTCCTTTGCTTCTTTCAATGGCCATCCATGATTTTTCTGCAATCTTCCAACCTTTCGTACATAGTCGTAAAATACATATTAATATATTATACATATAAAATAATATATAATATATGATATATAATGTAACATTTAATATTGATATATATTAAATAATATTTAAAATGTAAAATGTATATTATATAATATTTAATATATAATCTAATATATAATTCTAATATATAGTTTTTGATATTAATATTTAATGTAAAATGTATATTATATAATATTTAATATATATAATATATAATCTAATATATAGTTTTTAATATTAATATATATTAAATAATATTTAATGTAAAATGTATATTATATAATATTTAATATATAATTGATATTATATAATATTTAATATATCTAATATATATCTAATATATAGTTTTTAATATCGGGTACCCAATTAGGCTCGGTATTACTTTGTGCACCAAACCTACATGGTCAACTATTGAAATGTCTCAAATAAGTGTTTTTCCCCTGCTTCTCTAAGTTCCAGACTTTGACAATGTAGTTGACGACTTTTTTTTCACCCGAATTTGATAAAATGAAAAGGGTATCTTAAGGAGATTATTAGGTTTCGATCGATAAAATTGCTGTCAAATTTTGAATTTGGTAAGTAATTATTAGTTATTTTCTAATTGAGATACCTCTAAAGTGTTGATTTATATACTGATTGAAAAATGACTATAACTTTCAAACTGTATAACAGTTTTGAAATCTGAAAAATGCATCACATTCTATTCTTTACCTATTATAAGGAAAATAAATAAAATTTGAATTTTGTAAAGTTTTGAATGAGTTAAGGTGGTCAGACATGCCATGCCCTGCAAGGGAACTGGGGAAGAGAACAAAGATTCTCTTTGTTAAAGAAAACCTAAGTAATAATTTATGAAAAATTTTGAACTTTAAAAAAGAATTATGTGAACCAAACTTAAACTTAGATTCCTCCCAAGGTTCCCTTTTCATTTAAATGCATGATTCATTCAAATCCATTAAGTAAACTAACAACAAGATTTATTTCTCAAAGCAAACTGCATCATATCTTTAAGAAATACAAAATATTTTCATTTCAACTTTCCATTTAAAAATCATCTATATTCCTAAGTATCCTTTATGAATAATGTAACTTATAAAATTTATCCAACTCATTTGATACATTAAAAATATACTACATTTGGTTTTTCAATAGCTTCACTTAAACAACAATAATGAAAGCATGTTACATAATTTGGAATGTTACAAAAATCCTTTTCTTTTCCAACATACATCTTAAACATAGAGTTCACATTTCCCTTTTCCCTTCTTCCTAAGTCTACCCATTCCAATTACATCATTTTGAAATACATTATTGATTACATTGCATTCAAATCCTCATAAGAGGTAACAAAATTTTGCATCATGAAATATAATCACCAGGCCTTCATTCTTCATAACTGGTACATAAGCAAGCATGAATCTTCAAGCACTGTATCTGCAAAAGATACCTCGATAAAATGTTTACCACCCAACCACGTGGATACCTATAAGGCCCACTCCCCTGTGCTAGGAGATAAACACCAAGGTCCACAAAGAAGGAATGGCTAGGCCAAACCTAGGGTTGGGTAATCTTTCCCAAAATAGCAAATGAAAAGAGAGTCAAAGTATAGATCTTTCCCAAAAGGTTCCAAGGCTTGGGTAGAAACTCTAAGCAACAACCTAAGTGAGTGTCATCACATAGCCCTCACCCCTTGGGTTGTCCTGGTACTAGCCACTCTGGGCCCCGGCCCCCAAGTAGGCACATGCGAGATCGAATGCCTTTCGTACTGACAAGCATCATTCGATCGTACCTACGCATAGGTACCTTCTCCCACTCCCATCCATAGCCTTTACTAGCGCTAATGGCATGGGTGAGGCATATTTAATCTTTTTAATATTTTAACCCATTCCCATAAGTTTAATTAGGTTTTCACTTGTTAAATAACTCTTCAGTCGGTTATCCTGGTTCTAGCCACTTAGGGCCCCGGCCCCGCACTGAGAGCCACTCACTAGGTGTCGTTAGGTTTTCTACCCTCAAACCACATATTGCAATCACATCATACACATAGTAAAAGCACATTATAAACACATTTGAGAACTACTACAAAGAATTGAAAATAATATGATAGTTATGTATGTTTAGAGAAATTAGGTACGTTAAGAATGTTTAGAATGTCTTGATCCTCTTAGAAGACTCTAAACCCTAAACTGCTCCTTACAAACATTCTATCTCAATAAAGGCATCTAAATGAACTGAAAATAATCTCCACTAAACAAGGAATGAACAATCTTTAGGTTTATACAAAATTTCTTTCTAAACCTAACACTTGGCTAATCTTGAAAATTGACTAAGTCTGATTTAATTAAAAATCTAAAATTTAAAAGTCACAACTTAACTCCTAGGAACCTGAAACCTATTCCAATGGATTCAAAGGGTACCTAATCCCTTTATACAAGTATAACTTAAAGTATAAGAAAGTACGTACACATACTTAAATGCTATAATTGCTATAATTGTATAAAGTCTGAATCCTATTTTCCTCGGTTTATACTGGACTGGTCGGTTGACACAGTATTGCTCGGTTGACACACTACCAACCTCGCTCGATTAACACTAAACTGACCTAACTCGGTTAGCACACTACTGACCTAGCTCGGTTAACACACTACCGACCTAGCTCGGTTGACACAGTACCGACCTAACTCGGTTGACACATTACCGACCTAACTCAGTTGACACATTACCGACCTAACTTGGTTGACACATTACCGACCTAACTCGGTTAACACATTACCGACCTAACTCAGTTAACACACTGAGCCGACTGGAACTGCAGAGAATGACTGTCAACTTTGTCTTGCAGGTAAAACTAGGCGTTATGGGGACTAAGGTTGCCTAATATGAGCACGACCCATTTGAGATCTCCCAGTTTCCTTTTAGAAATGGCCCATCAATCCTCCCTATCTATCTAACAAATATATTCTAGATCTGGGAAAAGAAAGGTGGCACATAAATAGACATGAAACAGTAAGGTTGCAACAAAAGTTCTAAAATCTGGAAGCATTCATAATACATCCAATGACAGTAAAATACACTATCCTACAAGATAAAAACCACTTCTACCCTCCCAGGGAGGTTTCACCACAGTGAACATACAAACATTCGTAAAATAACTTTCCACAAACACATTTCAAATACATAGAAAATAAAACATATATATAGTTTTCGATTCTAAACAAAAAGGTAAACAATCATAATCTCATCGAGTAATATATCATTCATATACACAAGATAATAATACTACAATAATGCATATATATATTTTGCAACCATAGTACAATATACATAAGCTTTTCAAGAAATCTAGATTTTACATTCATGCTACAAAATAAATCTACTTCTCAGGATGGATTCCAACTTGGAGTCCTGCGAAGACCAGTTGGAGAATAAGGAAGATCAAACCCTCTCCAATGTTTCCAACACTCCTTTGAATCCCTTTGCTTGCAATCTTCCAGCCTCTACCCGTAACAATCCAAATGCCAAACTCACAGGATAAATTTTCTACAATAATAATAATAATCCTCTTCTCCCAATCAACTCTTCTCCCCACTCCTTTTACATAGGAAATCTTTCCTGTAAATAGAATGGAGGAGGTGGTTGCACAGGTAATCCAATTGGTGCAACCATCTCAACTATCCATCCGTTAAAGAGATGGTTTTGAAAACTCATTCCCGAAAAGGGATAAATAAACTATAATCTAAGTCCCCAAATTTAATGATATTAAAATAAATATTATAATCTTAAAACAATTTATTAAATTATTCAACTATGGTAATAGGATAATCCTATTTACCATACCGCTAATTGATCTAATTATTTATTAATATAATAAATAATTACATGGTACTAATTATATATAAATATATGTATGCATATGCATATGTGTGCACCCATATGCCTATGTGTACATATATTATTATTATTATAAATATTATTACAAGCATAATATTATTATTATAAAACATATTATTATTTTTATTGCTATAGACTCTTTGTCGTTATTTAGTATTATAAAATAATACCATAAATAAGGTACATTATTATTAATGTTAAACATTAGAATAACATTATTATAAACTATATTGTTTATTCATACCTTAATCCTCATTCTAAAATATATATGTATATATTAAGTAGCCACTAACATAGGTTAGAATTTTACCACTATTATTTAAAACCTTTTTTTTTTATTTATTAATATTTCCTTAGACATTAAAATACCATAAAATTAATCCTTATCATGGGTATTAAAACCACATGATTTAATTGCACTCAAAATCGCTCCTAATGAGATACGCTACTAAATCATACCCTCAAATGAACAATAATCTACATCCATGATCTACTAACAGAATTGAACATATCACGAAGGCAAGAACTAGCTACAAGATCCACAATTCCATCAACTACAAAACCACACAAGACATTCACACAAGGGACTGACTCGACACTTCCCACCTAAGGATAAAAGGATCAAAGGTGAAGTTTCTTCCTGTGGACCTGGTGATACCTCCATAACAACAACAAAGATCAAGGATTTTGAGGGATCACTCAGACCTGTGAAGCCAGGTGGAGACGACACCCGGTACCTGCAATCCTGCATCACCAAGAAGAGATACATATATATACATATGGATACAAATCAGATAATGCAAGCAGATGACCAGGATCGATACATCATGTGGACCTCAACTAAGTGAGTAACTACGACTTCATCCTGGAGTCATGAAAAACACATCAGACACATCCATGAAACATAAAACATCATGATAGTGGTTAGATTCAAATAATTGGGTTAGATCCATATAAAAATAGATAATTTTCTAATCTCATAAACATGTAATTACTAACCATAAATGAGCATATTCATCATGTCATCATCCACAAAACATAAATGTAAATGTATAGTCTTGACCATAATAATAATAAAATGTCCAAATCAAAAAAGTCTAAGTATCACCATAGGAGAGGTATTACAAGACACAAGAGTTTTTTTATTCTAAAAATGTTGTAGCAGAAAATTCATAATTAACTATTTTTTGGAATAAAATTACAAAAAAATATGTGTCACATCCGGGCATGAGTCTACTACTTATATATAAAATCTTATAATAAAATATTATCATTTGATTATGATTAAGGTGGTCAGACATACACCTACTTATTTTTTTCCAGAAATTTTTGTACTGTTGCATTGAAATCTATACTTTTCACCAATCATACTAACTTTTTCTCAAAAAAGGCCTAGTAGTTTAGAAACTACATTCAATTTTATACAGATTCTATTCTTACAACTTTTTGATATTAGGTTCATAGCTAGTTGAAATTTTCACGTCAAGTTGACTAACCCTAATTTGCTGATTTTTCATTGCCACTTAAGGGCATAGTTTGGCCCCTCATGATTTTGCACATACCCAAACTAAGAAGGTACACCCACCTAAGTCTATGGAGCTCAAATTTGAAGGACCCTAATCCTCAATAATTTGGTCTTTTTTTGGTAGATTGGGAGTTGGGTTACAGAGAGTCAAAGGCATTGTTTCCCATATGCCAGTCTACAAGAAAAAGGAGCCAATATAAATGGTGACTCTATTGGGGAGATGATATAATTTTGTTGAAATTATCTAGTGGGTGTTGTGTAATATTTTCCTTTTGTCCATTTTCTTCAATTTTAGATTCTCAAGGTTTGTCTATTGATCATAGTTTTCCCTAGAGGGTGGTGACTCAAGAAATGTTTCAAAACTAGTAATTTATACTTTTTTCTAAAAATGACTGACAAAAGAAGAAATACTAGGTCTTACCTAAAGACACACTGAGAGGTTTATTTGGAAAGTGGACTCGCTAAGGGTGGTAGGAGGGATTGTTCAAGTCAAGATGAGTTAGGTCATGGTGTGTCCTAGAAGCCTAAGAATAATAATTTGACCCCAGTACCTGAGAAGTCCTCATCCTCTTCTACTAGCTTTGAATTAGATAGTTAAAATTTGTTGAACCACATATTTGATACTCTTGAAGATAGGGCTCAAAGTAAAGGTATTACTCACATCCAATATGGGAGAGTGGACACAAATAGAGTAATGGATTAGGGTTATAGTGAGGCATCCCCAAATTTGATGGATCAACCTTGTTACCCAATGGGTGATCAAGGACTTCAATATTTGATTGACCTAGATGGTACTTCAAACTCTAATTCTACACAATATGATGCTGAGGTTCTCTGAGATGAGGTGTTGGCCTCGAGAAGAAGAGAAAGAGAATTTTTTTTACAAGTGTAGAATACACAAAAGGAAAGAGAGAAAGAAGTTTGTGATTTGTTTCTCAAAAGGGATAGACTCTTGAGAGTAACTGCACAACATGAGGCCAATGACAAAGCCTTAAATGAAAAGTTCAAAGGCCTAAATAAGGAGGTCTTTGGTGATATGAATACATTGAGGAAGAGATCACAACAAGGTGGGTCTCAGCTAAAGGGAGATGAGTTTGAGTGGAAAGACCCTATTTTGGGATAGTTACAAAGTTGGGAGGTTGAAGGGCCTACCAAAGTTCAACAAAATTCTCTTCAAGAAAAATGAAAAAAAAAGGTGTCTTCTTTTCATATTGAAGAGCCAAGGCCTAAGGACAATGCCCCTAGTGGAATGTCACAATTAGATCTAGAACTAGAAAGAGAAAGGAAAGATAAAGAGTACCTTTCTAAACAAGTGGTGAAGGATGAATTAGAAGCTGAGGATGAATTAGAAGTTGTGGCTACAAAGATGAAAAGGAAAATAGCCTTCTTAAATCATTCTATGATTGATCTTGCAACAACCAATGCAACATAGGTTGTAATTGGAATGGTATCAAAATCACAAGGATCTAGACCTAGTCAAGGCCCCAAAGCCATTGGTTAGATGAAAAATGTAAGGGAAAATATTGCTAGCTAGAATTTTCAAACTTTAGGCTCAGCTCAAGCTTCTACTACTCATTATGCTGATCTTCTAGTTAGAAATGCTACAAATCATAGTGTTGCAGTTGGATCTAGTGGAACTCATGCTGCTGCAAATTTTCAAAGAAGACCTATCCATTTGGATAGATGCCACCATATTTTCTTTGATGGGATTCTTGGCTAGCCAAATGTCATCCCTAATGAGGTACGAGACAAGATCCCTAAATTTAGTGGAAATAATTCTATTTCTTCTAAAGAGAACCTTAAAACCTTCACTTATAAGATGAGTGACTTTGAGATTGAGCATGAATATTTAGTGATGAAATTTTTTGTTCAATCTATACATGAAGATGCTAGAGAATGGTATAGAGGATTGCCTAAAAATAGTATAGCATCTTGGGATGGATTTGTCAGATGTTTTAAGGAGCAGTATGGTGAACATGTGAACTCAAGCTTTATGCTTAATGAGTTTAATAATATCAAGAAATTTCCAAATGAAAGTATGGCATAGTTCAATAATAGGTTCCAAAAGGCCATGAATAAGCAATTTTAGGTCTTGAGATTAGATGAGGAAGTATGTTTAACAACCTATTTTAATCCAGTAGATGGAAAGTTGTCATATATTTTGAGAGATAAAAATCCAAGAACCCTGAGGGAAGCTTTCAAAATGGCCATTAATATTGACCTTGTGATAGAAAGGCCTTAGGAAAAATGTTCAAAAGAGAGGATGGAAGGTTGTGGAAAGACACAAAAGGCCAGGAAAGTAGGCCAAACAAGGAGGAAGATAAAGTTGAAAAGTTGATGCATGTGGTAAAAGACCTTACACCAAAAATTGAGAAAAATGATAGAGGATCTTATGATAATAGGCATTAGTACCAAAGAAATGATAGATTTCCAAATCTGCATGAAATGCCTTATAAAAAAAATTGGAAGGATGGTAAGCCTATTCCTAAAAACCAAGAGAACCAAAATAATAGGCATACCCTTGATCCTTTGAAAAGGAACAATGCCCATAATGTAGGGAACACTCCTTGGTACGATGCTTGCAACATGCCCCATTCCTCCTTATAGTGTGTTGTTTCCCAAGCAGTAGCATAATAGATGGATGATGCAAGTGAACCAATCAATTGAGAACAAGAAGATCTAGTTGTCAACATGTTCACTATCAGAGGGGCTAATGACATCTACTTTTTTGATGAAGAAGACCCTGTTGTTGATGTGAACATTCAGAGAAAAGAGTACCAAGGGTACTAGAAGCAGGTTTTTTTTGACTTAGATGATTATATTAATGATGTCCTACTTAGCACAATAAATGTTGTTAGTGATGAAAAGAAATATCCCCATTTTAGGATTCCTAGTGAAGAAGAAAAGAGATCCCCTTTTGTGGCAGCAATTAACCAGGCTAGGAGTACTTGTGGAATGAGAAATAGGAAGGTGGAGCCAAATCAAGGTAAACAAAGGTCTGGGTTCATTTTAAGGAAGATGCCTCCAAAGCTGTTGATGGTACTCCTAGTAAATGAAAATACAATAAAGAAAGTGTTAAATAAAGAGATCCCTCTTCTCCCCAGGGAGAGAAGATGGAGATAAAATTTGATGAGCAAGCTGTGTTTGACAAAGGAAACAAAGGTAAGAAAATTGCTGATACTTCATCAAAATTTCCTACATTCAATATGAAACACACTCTTACCCAAATAAAAGTTTCAATTCCTTTGATAGAGATGTTAAATATTAAGGAACATACAGAGGCAACCTTGTCACTTGTAAGGAAACTCAGGTGCGGAAACAACTTCCTACACTAATCTCTATAGGAGAGTATTGTGCAAATTCTTTTAAAACCTTACAATTTCAGATTCGTTAACTACTTTAACAAAGATATTGCAACCACATACCATACATATAGAAAAATAGAGAATGACACAATGATATACCCTGGGGAAACCTTTCAGTAAAAACCCCAGCACTCCAAAACCTGCACAATGTATTGATCAAAACTATTACAGCTTACAATACACTTGCAATGCAAGTTCTTTAAGAAGATTTCTAAACCCTTGAAGACAAATCATGGCAGCATAAAAAATTCCAACAATACACTCACATCATCTCTCTTTGCAACCCTAAAAAAGCTTATATCATGCGCTTCACTTTTTAGGGCTACTCCCAAAGATAACCGTATTAGGGTTTTACCATTCTTTGAGAAAATAGGAACCCCAAAATTTTTTTTGGGGTGATGCCCCGAACCCCATGATTGGGGGAGAGTGTATAGTACTCAAATTTATCAGTTGCCACATGTCTTCACCTGTCATTGAATCTTCCTGACATAGCTCTTACGTGTCATAGGAATCCATCATAACTATTTTAGCCATGATCTCCTTACACACAATTCAAGATGCTGACACATCAACATTATTTGCAAGAAATACATTTTACAAAACAAATAATAAGAATAGGAATTATCCAAGGTTGAGACACCTTATTCCTAACATTCTCCCACTTGTCAAACACCTTGTAAGAGCAATAGGAACATAACAGGAACTAACCGCTATAGGCCAAAAGGCCCATAGACTCTGAACACCATCTGAACTTCTCAGTACCCACTGGTTTCATTAATGCATCTTCAACATTCTTCATAGTATCTACCTTCTCCAAATTTACCTTTCCATCTTCCACCATATCGCTCACAAAGTGAAACTGCACATCAATGTGCTTCGTTTTGGCATGGAAAGTTGGATTCTTTGCAAGGCAAATAGTGCTCTGACTGTCACACCAAATAGTAATCTGTTCTGCATCAACACCAACATCAGAACACAATCTTCTAAGCCAAATGGCTTCTTTACAAGCATGAGTAGCAGTCATGTACTCAGCTTCTGTAGTGGACAAAGCAACCACAGGTTGTCGCTTACTCATCCAACTAATGGCACCACCAAACATAGTGAACACATAAGCACTGGTGGATCTCCTAGTGTCAATATCACTTGCCCAATTTGAATCCACAAACCCATGAATACAAACTAAATGTGGAGATCCAGAAGAGTTACCATGATAATATATGGAGTAATCTGATGTACCCCTCAAATATCTAAATACTCGCTTAACTGCATCCCAATGTACCCATCCAGGGTTAGCCATAAACTGACTCAGGACTCCCACTGCTTGGGCAATGTCTGGTCTAGTACAGACCATAGCATACATAAGACTACCAACTGCACTAGCATAAGGTACTCTACTCATGTCCTCCACCTCACTAGGAGATTATGGACAATCATCTACAGATAACTTTGTTCCCACAAAAATAGGAACACATAGTGGTCTACAATCTGCCATGCTGAACCTGTCCAACACAGACTTCACATACTTACTCTGACTCAACCAAAGTCTTCTATTAAACCTGTCTCTATTGATTTCCATACCCAAGATGTACCTAGCTACCCCAAGATCTTTCATCTCAAACTGTGCTGACAACTAAGATTTAAAATTAGAAATCATACCCTTACCCTTCCCAAATAGCAACATATCATCAACATATAATGCAACAATAAGAAGGTGATCATTTTCAACTCTGAAATTAACACAATGATTTGATTTTGATCTTACAAATCCAATTGACAACACAAAGGCATCAAACTTAAGGTACCATATCCTAGGAGATTGCTTCAAACCATATAGAGATTTCTTTAATCTACAAACTAAGGATTCTTTACCTTTAACAATGTAGTGCTTAGGCTGTGACATATAAATCTCTTCCTCCAAATCATCATGAAGGAAAGTTGTCTTCACATCCATCTCTTCTATCTCTAAATCATATGATGCAGAAAGAGATAACATAAATCTAATGGATGTCAACTTTTCAACAGGAGAGAATATTTCACCATAATCTATTCCCTCTACCTGTGAATACCCCTTTGCAACCAATCTAGCTTTGTACCTTTCAACACTGCCATCTATAGATAATTTCTTCTTGAACACCCATTTACAGCCAATGGATTTTCTCCCTTTAGGAAAAGGTACAAGGTCCCAAGTTTTGTTTTTCTCCAATGAAGCCATCTCATCATCCATAGCCTCAATCCAGGAACCTGCATCTCCCATGCCCAAAGCCTCTTTCACAGATCTAGGCTCATCAGTATTAGTAATCAAAGAAAAGGCACAACTAGAATCTAACATAGAATAACCAAAACTTTTTGGTTGCTTTCTTTCTCTCGTGGATCTCCTTAAGAGCTATGGTTGAGGTTGTTCTTCCTCTTCTTCCAAACTATTAGAGCTGCTAGAGCTCTCCTCATCATTAGGCCCACCATGGTCTCTTTGTTTAGTCTTCTCAGGGGTAGGAGGCAACTCAACAACATCTTTTTCCTTTTCTTTTTCATCTGGTTGTAGCACAATAGGAGAAGATGTTAGCTCTCTAAAAATAACATTTCTACTATACAAAACCTTACTAGTCACAGGATCCCAAAGCTTGTATCCTTTCACACTAGCACTGTATCCGATGAAAATACATTTAACAGCTTTGTTTTCCAACTTAGATCTTTTCTCCTTTGGAACATGTGCATAAGCTTCACAACCAAAAACATGAAGATGTCTAATTCAAGGATTCTTACTAGACCACACCTCCATGAGTGTCTTACCAACAAGGGCTGATGTAGGAGATCTGTTAACCAGATAGCAAGCAGTGGCCACAGCTTCGGCCCAAAACCTTTGTTCTAAACCAGCTCCACTAAGCATACTCCTAGCCTTCTCCATCAGTGTCCTGTTCATTCTCTCTACAACTCCATTTTTCTATGGGGTATAAGGAGTTGTCTTATGCCTCTTGATACCTTGTTCTTTATAGAACCGTTCAAGTTCTCACACACTTAATCTTCTTACTAGTCTGATTCTCTACAAGAGCTTTAAATTCCTTGAACTGACTAAAGACTTGTGTCTTACTTTTAAGGAAATAAATCCATGTCCTTCTATTGTAATCATCTATGAAAGATACAAAAAATACAAACTTGAAGATTGAAGGAACTTTTACAGGACCAAATACATAAGAATGAATAAGATCCAAAACATCAGAAGATTTGTGAGAACTAGAGTAAAACTGAACATGATTTTGTTTACCATAGACGTAGTGTTTTCATAAGTCAAACTTGAGATTGCAATCATTTAACCCCTCAACGAGATTTTTATTTTTCAGGGTTCTGAGACCCTTTTCACCAATGTGGCCAAATCTCATATGCCACAACATTTTCTTTTCTACAGGAAGCTTACCTTCCAAAGTGTTTGCACTACCATCGAAATCAATAGCCATAGACTTCTTCACTACTTGTTCAGATGGTGAGGATGAAGAACTATTACATAGAGGAATACATGCATCTAGCTGAAATAAGGTACCTCTCCTAGTACCCCTTGCAAGCACTACCAATCCTCTCATCATATTGCATCTTTCTTTTGAAAAAACAACTTGCACACCTACATCATTCAGCATATTTACAGATAATAGGTTTCATGCCAAACTTGGAATGTGCATAACTCCATTGATTCCCTTTACTCGTCCATCAAGAAATTTGATAGTGACCCTTCCACGTCCAACTATCTTTAGGTGAGAATCATCACCCAAGTACACCTTTCCACCATCGAACTCTTCATATTTTGAGAACCAATTTTGATGAGAGGTCATGTGAAAAGATGCACCCAAGTCAACCAACCACACATCATCAGATGCATGGGCTGCCAAAGCTATGATGAATGCATCGCCATCTTCTTGAGATCTTTCTGAAGCTGAATCTGAACCTTTCTTCTTCTTCTTCGGCTCTTTGCAGTCTTTACGGAAGTGCCCAGATATATCACAGTTCCAACATTTTGCCTTGGACTTATTGGAAGTCTTTGACTTCCCACGGGATTTGGATCTACCCTTATTGTCAGACTTATTGTCATTTTTCTTCCCTCTTTCGGTGGATCTCCCACGAACAGCAAGGGCTTCTTTTTCCAAAATGGAAGCCTTTCTCCGCATCTCCTCTGATATCAGTGAAGACACCACATCATCCATTTTGAAGGTGACTAACATGCTTCCGAGAGCCATCACAAGATGGTCCCATGAATTCGGTAAAGAACACAAAAGTGTGTAGCAACGATCCTCCTCCTCTAACTTGACACTAGCTGATGTCAACTGTGCAGCCAGCAGATTAAATGCATTTAAATGATCCATTAAGGATCCACCTTCCTCCATTCACAAAGAGTACAACTTCTTCCTTAGGAACAACTTGTTCACCAGAGATTTGGCTTGATACATGGCTGCAAGTCTTTCCCACAAACTATTTGTGGTTTTCTCATCTAGAACATTCAGAAGAACTGCATCGGTTAAATAGAGTCTTATGAGACCCTTAGCTTTACAGTCTTTGATATCCCAATCTGCTTGAGCTATAGTTGCTAGTCTTGTAGCATTTGAAGTTGCTTCCCATAGGTCATGATCTTCCAACATGTCTTCCATCTTGAGTTTCCACAACTCAAAATTAGTGCCATTAAATTTCTCCACCTCCATTCTTCCATATGATGAACTTGCCATCTCAATCTGCAAATAAGATTCAGAATGCTTTGCAAAAAACTCCCACTCAAACTTGAGATCAGCTCAAAAAGCCCTACCCAACAACTAGGATCAAAAGTTGATCAAGCTCTGATACCAATTGTAAGGAAACTCAGGTGCGGAAATAGCTTCCTACGCTAATCTCTATAGGAGAGTATTGTGCAAATTCTTTTAAAATCTTACAATTTCAGATTCATTAACTACTTTAACAAAGATATTGCAACCACATACCATACATATAGAAAAATAGAGAATGACACAATGATATACCCTGGGGAAACCTTTCGGTAAAAACCCCAGCACTCCAAAACCTGCACAATGTATTGATCAAAACTATTACAGCTTACAATACACTTGCAATGCAAGTTTTTTCAGAAGATTTCTAAACCCTTGAAGACAAATCACGGCAGCATAAAATGTTCCAACAATATACTCGCATCATCTCTCTTTGCAACCCTAAAAAAGCTTATATCATGCACTTCACTTTTTAGGGCTACTCCCAAAGATAACCATATTAGGGTTTTACCATTCTCTAAGAAAATAGGAACCCCAAAATTTTTTTTGGGGTGATGCCCCGAACCCCATGATTGGGGAAGAGTGTACAGTACTCAAATTTATCAGTTGCCACATGTCTTCACCTGTCATTGAATCTTCCTGACATAGCTCTTACGTGTCATAGGAATCCGTCATAACTATTTTAGCCATGATCTCCTTACACATAATTCAAGATGTTGACACATCAACATTATTTGCAAGAAATACATTTTACAAAACAAATAATAAGAATAGGAATTATCCAAGGTTGAGACACCTTATTCCTAACATCACTCTTGACAGGGACTACAGATATCCCTTGTGTGAATAAAAGGGAAAATAAAGAAAAGAGAAATAACTTTGACCAAAATTCCTCTATCATATATGTGGGGAATGTAATTACTAGAGAGCCCTCACAAATTCATCCCTTTTATGTGACTTTTCTCATAAACAACAAGCTCATAAAGGATTACATGATAGATTCTAGTGCTACCGCAAGTGTAATGCCTTACACAATAATGAGGGGATTGGCAATGGAAGTTGATACTTATTTTAGTAGCTTTTATGGTATGGATAACATGGAGGTACTTTTGATTGTACCCTAAAGTGAGTAGAAGTCCAAATTGTTGCATTCCTTGAGGCCACCTACAAGATAGATGTTGTTGTTGTGGATACACAACCACATTATGGCATGTTATCATCAACACAATGGGTTGGAAAAGTTAGAGGTCATGTACAGTTAGATTTATCATATGAAACAATCCTAATTAATGGGAATAAGGTAAAACTGTATAGGGAGCCAAGAACATTAGTAATTGTTGAAAAGGTGCAAGATAATATGCTCAACTATTATGTTAATGTTGACATGGAAAATTTTAGAGTTAAGAAGATCCTCCCACTGTGTAGAAACACCGATCCAATGGTAGAGGAACTGATGTCACAATAGTGTGGTTTGTGGAAAATGTACTTTGCTGGAGCTTGCTCAAAAGAAGGATTAGGAGCTGGTGTCTTATTTATTTCTCCATCAGGTAAGACCTTTAAGTATTCCTTCCTGATAGATTTTCAATGTACAAATAAGACTGCTAAGTATGAGGCTTTACTTTTGGGTTTAGACATTGCATCTAGGCACGATGTTAAATTTTAAAATTTTTTTGAGGACTCTGAGCTAGTTGTAGCACAAGTCAGATCTCAATATGCCGCAAAAAATGATAGATTGAAATTGTATAAACATATTTTCTGGGATCAAATTGAGTTATTTGATGCCTTTAACATTCAATGGATAGAAAGGTCAAAAAATATTATGGCTGATTTCTTAGAAAATGTTTCCTTGAAGAATGATGATTTGACCTTAAGTGGGGTATCCATTTTTGAGGTTAAGAGTAGGCCTGTTGTGCCAAATAATGTTTACAATTGGAAAGCTTTTGAGAATAATCAGGACATACTTAAGTTTATCCAATGCCTAGATCATTATGAAGGTCAACATGTTGATTGCAATGCTTTGGTTGAAGTCATATATGGAAAAGATATTGTCTTTGAAAATGAGGTTGTACAATTAAACTCTAATAAGATCCCTAAGGGGCTTGTAGAGTTAGAGCATTGTTCAGTGGCCAGGATGATTATTTGAAGAGGTCCATTTCTAAAATTAAGGATATGGAAGAAGTCAATTTGGGATTAGAGACTTCACCACAAGTATTATATATTGGAAGGAAGTTAGAGTCCCATGTTAGGGAAAATTTAATAAGATTTCTAAGGAAGAACATGCATGTCTTTTATTAGTCATATGAGGACCTAAAAGCCTATAGGGAGGACTTGTTCCAACATGAAATCCCATTGAAACTAGATGCCAAGCCTTTCAAACAAAATCAAAGGCCAGTCAATACATTGCCATCCCCCAAGATGCAACAAAAACTGATGAAGATGAGAGATGTAGGGATAATCCAACCAATAAGACATTCAACTTGGGTTTCCAACTTGGTCCCAGCTAGGAAGAAAAATGGGGACATAAGGCTCTGTGTTGATTTCAAAAAATTGAATGTGGCATCTCTAAAGGTCAACTATTCTCTTCCTAACATGGAGGCTATGTTGCATAAAGTTACCGATTTTGACCTGTTATCAATGATGGATGGGTTCTTTGGCTACAACTAATTATTAGTGAAAGAATCAGAGTAGTTTAAGATTGCATTTACCACTTCATGGGGGCCCTATGTTTATGTTAGGATGCTATTTGGTCTCATGAATGTAGGAGTAACATTTCAGAGGGCCATGGATGTTGCATTTAAAGAATTTGTAGATATATTCATGGTTATTTATCAAGATGATTTGATTGCATATTCCAAGAAGGTAGAGGACCATTGTGGTCATTTGGAAAGAATTTTCAATAAATCCTTGGAATATGGTGTCTCCCTAAATCCTAAAAAATGTGAATTTACAGTAATAAAGAGGAAGTTACTAGGGCATATTATGTCAAAGGAGAGAGTCAAAATTGATCCAAGAAGAGTGGAAGCTATCCAAAGGGTCACTGCTCCAAAGAATATCAAAGGGGTACAATCTTTCATAGGAAAGATAAATTTTGTGAGAAGATTCATTGCAAAATTTGTAGAAGTTGTCAAGCCAATAGTGAAGCTATAAAAGAAAATTGAAAAGTTTTAATTGGATGGAGAAGCCCAATCAACATTTGCAAAGATAAAAGGGGCAATTCAGGAAGCCCTTGTCCTGAGGTCTCCTAATTATGATAGGCCTTTCTCATTGTTTTCTTTTACATCATTTTATACAATTGTAGTTCTCCTATTGCAAAACGATGAAGAGGGATAAAAATACCCTATTGTATGTTTTAGTAAATCCCTATAAGCAGTAGAGCTAAATTATGGAATGATGGAGAAATAGGCATATCCATCGGTTAAAGTAGTCAAGGCATTTAGGCTCTATTATCACTAAACAAATTTTTTTTTCAGCTTCATGCTAGTATTCTTGAAAATAATCTAAGTTTTTTCCCTAAAGGTAACGTTTCATGTTGAAAACCCTAAGCTTAAACCAAGCCCTAATTTAGTCTTAGGTCTTGTTATATTTTCACGTTACCTTTTTGGTTCACTAATCTCCCTAATAAAGCATGTGTTATTTTGTCAACCCTTAGTTTTCATCACTTTATCTATTGTGTGGTTAGGTTTTGGAAGCGGGATCCCCTTTTAATTAATTATATCCTTCAAAGCCTAAGTTTTCGATTAAATTTTCTGAAGTATTAACCTTTTCAAATATGAGGTTGTCATTGCATCACAAGTCTCTCAGTTGTCAGAATCCCTGACATGTGCTTTAGCAACAATGCACCACCTGTCTAGGTAGGCCCATTTGATAACATGGTCTATTGGCCTCTAAAGAACGAATCTATCCTACAGCTATCGTTATCCCATCGGACCAAGATGACAACCATTTAAGCATCGCAGTATAGCAATGACCATTGGATCATCTCTAAGGAATTAAGTATGTGGTGGGTCTTGACAGTGCTAGGTCATGTTGATATGTTAGTTTCTTATTGGTTGCCAGGAGTTATGATGTGGTGGTTGTCAAGATTTTTCCAAACTATGAATGAAGATGACACAAGTTCCACTTGTCGATTCTCTATGACGTGGTAGTTTATAATTTGTGATAGATTTGTGATGTTTCATAGCAGGGCCTATGTTTTTGGATGGTTAAAGTACCACAAGATCTCGCAGTTGTCATTATACCATTGAGATAAGATGCACGCTCTTTAAGGTCAGCGGTATGGCGACAACCATTGATCTTGTCTAAAGAGGAGGATCATTTGGTGGCTCCTTTGCATCAAAATTTTTTGATGATGTGGTCATTTATAATTGGCCAAAGGTATTGGTGACATGTTAGGGTTGCTAGTGTGTCTGACACTAGGGATGAGGTGGGATGTTTCCCCTGCTGACATGTCTGACTTGGCATTTCCTGATCGTGGAGGGTTTTTTAAGGTGAACAATGGGGCTGAAGTTTTATTAAAATGTAGTGATCATCTGATCAAAGTGCATCGACGGTTGTCGTTATATCTTGAGATAGTTTTTCTGATAGTTTTTGGTTAGCGCTTTAGTGACGAGGTGACACCTGTCCACTCCGGGCAGTGTAAGGTTAAGTTATTTATTTCTTCACATGCCATTTTTGAAATGTTCTCATTGGTTGAGAAATAGCTTAGAGAATAGTAAAGAGGGATTTTTTGTTTGACTTGCCAACCATTCGATGCGCCGAAATGGAGATATATCAACAGTCAGATTTCAAATTTTGTTCAATGACATTTTTCACATCCTATGAATACTGAGGCCACAAATTTTGCAGTAATGGTGGATTTATTGAGTTGCTTGTGAATGGATTGTAAGTAGTTAGCGACATTATACGTCACAATTCAACTGTTGTTTCTCTTTATCATTTTCTTAAGCTCTTTGGTGAATTAAGATTTCTCTCCAGAAGTGATTTCAAGAGAAGATTTTTCACGTGCCTAGTAGGTCTAATTTTTTGAATTTAAAGAATTGCTTGAAATCTTTGAAGGTGTTATAAACAAAATTATGTTTCCAGTTGCAAGGGTTTTTAGGGTTTTTTCTCGGGTTTAGATATATTGTTTTAGAAAAGCCCTAGTTTTAAGATGACATTGAAGAGAAGTTTGTCTGGTCAGATAGAGTATACCAAAAGAGGGATTTTTTTAGATTTTATGCAGTTACTCCCACATTCAGATAATGGGCTAGCATGGATGAAAGAATTGGTTCCAAGAAACCCAAAGGATTCTGTTGCAGACGATCTCCATGACAGAGGGAATTGGATGAGAGATGCCAAGGTGGGCAATAAGCACAATGGTCTTACTTTGTTTAAATCAGCTTATTCACAGAGAAATGCCTCTACCCCCTTGAGTAATATATGGCAATTTGACATTGGGAGATTGATAGTCCCTAGAGTTTCATGGATGCAGAGCTATTGATTCAAATTGCTAAGTGCTACGACCTTGTGACAATGTGCGTCAAGGACATAAATGGGAAAGACCTAATCAGCATCATGGAGGATGAGATTAGGGAGGTTTTTTCACTGAATGACCCTTCTGTGGGGTTAGAGAAGATTGATTTCATAGAGTTTACAAAAATTTATGAGGTGCAGAGAGATTATTTAAGGGCAGGGCCTCTGAGGCAATTCTTAGATGAAATTGGATCTATGTGTGTGGTCAGTTCAAGCACGCCAGAGCCTTTTAGGCTGGATTTGTTCAGTAAGAGAGTGAAGGAGGTCTATAAATCATTGACCTTAATTCTAGGGCATGATTAAGCAACTCATATGCCAGTCCCATACATGTTCATGATGGTACAATCACTGCACCCCCAATTAGCATTGATTTTTTATTTTGCATCTTATTTAGCTAATTTGATTCATGAAGGGTTGATTGGAATCAAGGACATGAAGGTTAGTAGGCCTTTTGGGTGGTACTCAATGATTATGCACATGTTCCTATACAAAGGTGAGTAGTTCTTCAGCTCAAAAATGAATATTGTGAAAGAGAGGAATTAAGAAACCCTTCCAGTGCAACTATGGACTACAACCCTGTCATGGGATAGAATTGATGCTAGTTACATTGCTCTTGACAGGGATTTTGCCTCAAGGCTTAGATCTCTTTTGTTTTTTGACAACTCAAGGATCCCAAGAGAGTTGCTGAGATTGATCAGGCCAAAAGAGTATTGTCAGGACATCACCATTGTCCATAATTTTGGGGATATAATTTTATATCTAGTTTCCATAGTTTTCAGGGTGTATGTTTGCAAGGGAGCACCTTATATTCTACCCTATCAGGTCCCATTGAAGTTAGGATATGCTGAAATCTTGAGGCAGATTGGGGACCTATAGGAGACCACTCTCACTGGAAAGGGAAGGGGAACTTTCTTCCTTGACATAACTATAGCACATCAGTATGTGATCACTAAAGGAGGGTGGGTGCATTTGAACAAAGTTTTGCAACCCTACAGAATGACAATAGCTGTTATCAGATGTGTAGATATAGAGGGTTTCCTTTCAGTAGATTTTAGGGATAAGGTGAGATGTGCTCTTATTGAGCATCATTTCAATTTTCTTGAGGATGTAATTAGGAATGAGTTTGACCTTCAAACTTAAGAGATCAAAAAAGAAAAAATGGGTCATCTATAAGAAGACTCTTGACTTCATTAAGAATTTTGATAGAGCTTATGATCCATTGAAGGGTTTTGAACCATGGGAAAGGAAAGTGGATGCCCTTATGGAACATTTTGAAGGTATCATGCATGCAATTAATGAAAAAGGGCAATTGTGAGCAAGATAGACCCTGAGAAGGCTATGCAGATTTTGAGCCAGCCCAAGTATATGAAATTGACCCCAAGCAGAGTTTATACAATGCAGAGGAGAAGTGGTTAAACTATTCTCCTACCATCACAACAAATAAGTGAGGATATCCCCTCCACTTCAAGAGGGAAAAGACCCATTGATGATCCAACAGTGCAAGGACCCTCTCCAAAAAGGCAAAAACAAGAAGAAGAAAGACTAGAAGAGGAGGCTTATTCTCCTTCTCAATCCCCTATCCAATTAGATGAGCATGTGGTGACATAACAACTTGTACAGTTAAGAAATGAGGGAAACATTTTTGTTTCCAATGATGATTTGTAGGAAGGGATGCCGGAGGCACCTAAGGAGGTGGCCATGGATCTTTCTATTGAAGAGTTTGAGGGTAAATAGATGGATGCTATTTTGAAACAAGCCACTGATTCCTTCCTTGCTGATGACAAATTTGTAAAGACTAGGGCATTCTCCCAATTTCTTTGGAGAATGAAAATAAGTCAATTTAAGGAGATATGTGAAAAGAAGAAAGAAGAGTCCCCTACTAGGGATATCATAGAAATAGAAAATGAGACGAAGGCAAAAATGGTCAAACAATTTGAGAGAATTACTCTAGAGGAAGGGAGGGCCATGGTTCATATAGCAGGGGTACTAATTCTGCCAGAATGGGACATTGCTGATGCAATTGTCTTTGACTAGGTCAGAAAGAGAAAAGTGAAAACTCTTACTACAACAGAGCAAGCCAAACAAGCTGCTAGAGGGATTTCCTTTTCAAAAGATCATGCAGCCCTGGTAATGTGGTCCTTGAATAGAGATGAAGATAAAGGAAAGAGGAAAAATCTCTCTATAGGATATACATGAAGTTTACTGGTTCAGAGAGTAGGAGAAACATTGTGTGTAGAGGCATCAAATTTGATTTTGGAAACTGCCAAATTCAATGTTAGTGTTGTAGAAAAAGATGCCAGAGAGAAAGAAGAGCTTAGGCTCAAGGTTGAGCTAATTTAGAAGGACAAAATGATTGCATAGTTATCAGGGCCCTTAGATCATAGGTCTCCTCAATTGGTAATTTCTAACAGGCCTGCAGTGGCTTCATCTTCAAGCCCAATTGTTGAATTTCCACCTTGACCACTCCTAGATACAAATATAGATGCAAGGGTTAGCTAGGAGAAGCAAAGATTGACAGAAGAAACAAATAAATTAAGGGAAATAAGGGTAGAATTGGAAATGGAAAAGAATAAAAATATAAAGGCCATAGCTTTAGTAAATCAGAAGTATGAGGAAAAGATAACAGGTGCAATTATGTAGTTTTCCATTGATTTGAAACCCTCTATTTTTCATAGTCATGCTAGTAAATTATATTCTTTATTTGAAACTTTGAATAAGGAGAAAATGGAGATGTCCCCAATTTTGATGAAGTGGATTAGTAGGTCTTCAAATGTAAAATTATTTTGAGTACTATCAAAGGGCCAGGAAGACCTTGATCCATTAATTAAGCCAATGCACCAGGTTATAAAGAAAATGGTACAGTATGGTATCATTCTAGATAATTTTATCGGAAAATCAAGCATGTTGAAGGTTGAATTAATGCTTTCAAACTATGAAATGGTGCCTACTATTTTCATAGATAAAGGAAAATTCAAAGAGTCATATCTATGGAGAGAAGAAATGGATGCACTTTTATCAGAGAGGTTGACTGGTGTCCTAAGTGACACTTATTCTTTTAGCGGCACTGTCAAGTTGTTAATTAATGCCAAGTCAATGTTTGACAATATTCAGCATAAGGTTACTCAGATTGAAAATGAGTGGTAACAGTTATCAAAGAAAATGGTTGAATTTGTTAGTTTTGAGTTCCCAAGAGAAGCCGTATATGATAAGTGGAGGTATCAGTACATACCTCATGTTCAAAAAGTTAATACTCCGCCAGCTTCCTAGAATGAGTAAAAGCAATTACTTTTAGGGTCATGAAGGTTGTTGAGATATAGGAGAGCATTCATTGCATAGGGGACAGTGAGATGTTGCAAATCAAATTTGTCAAAGAAAGCCAAGGAAAATATTGAAGACAAAAAGAAAGGTGGCTCATCTGCAAATATCCCAACCGCTTCATCAAAATATCTCATCTATTTCATCAATGCATTTATTGTAATTCTTTAGAGGATGTTGTAAAGGGTTTTAGGTCAAATTTTGTAACCCTAGAATGATCAGTAGCTTGTTGCATTTTCCTTGTATATAAAGGATTTTCCATGATCATTCTAGGCATTGAGAATTTTAGGAGTTGAAAAGATAGAAATTCTGAAACCCTAACCCTCAGTCAAGGATTGTAATTCTTATCATTATTATCAAAGAAATAGAGAAGAAGTATAGGTCATTGCTGCTATTTTTCAAGCTTATTATCTAGAATATTATGTATACAACGTTCAAGGTTATACTTAATACAAAATCTTAAATCTTTGTCTCTCCTTTGAGTTTATTCTGTAGATTTTTAAGTCTTTCTTGGATTTATATATATGTGTCTAGCTTTGAGTTTTGATCTAGGATTGGATTAAATACTGCTCTGATTGGGATGTATGTTTACTGAATTTATTCAAGGATTTTCTATAAGCAGCAAAGGTTTGGGGTATTTGTATTTATGTTTAGAGGCCTGATATTATCCAAGTATCTTTGTATTCATTCTATCTTTCTGATACTTCACCTAATGGATAGGGCACTGATCTGTATTTTCCTATCTTTTCTTTGTGAGGAATGATTTGAATCTAGTAATCCTGAAATATTAAATCATTACCAGTTATTTTACTTTTATTTATATTTTAAGTTGTTCTATCCAGTGATGGAGAGTCAATGAGTAGTAGGTTGTTACTTAGTACTTTCTCACTGTTATGTGTTGTAAGATCTAGTATTAGATAAGAAACAAAGTTAAAACTATTGGATCAGGTGTACCCACCTTGGTTTTGCAGAGCCAGAAGTGAAGAGGGAAGTCTTGTCCCTATAGTTGGTCCAGTTGCCTAGAGATTTCTCATATTTGGAATTAACTAATCCTTAACATCAGTCATAGGCATATTGGTGTCTCATGAATTGTAAAATCCTATGCAGGAACCAACAAAATGGTGACTCCACTGGGGATTAGAGATTATGATCAGAAGCAAATAGTGTAGGTTTCAAGTTGAGCTAGACTCCTAACTTGCCTATTTTCAAAATAGTGGATATCTCTAAGTTGTAAAAATTTGTATAAAATAACATAGGTACAAGTTGAGCTTGACTCCTGGGCTTCTTATTATCAAAACCAATTAGTTACCTTTGATTACAGAGTTGACTCCTTTCTTTTTCCTACCCTTCCTAATTTATAAAATCATAGGTAATCCCATATAGCTTGGGTGGTGACTCTAAACATCTCTGTACTAGTGTTTTAATTAATATCACTATATTACCATGAGTTAAAAAAATACAAGGTCTTGGAGGAAGGAACACCCAGAAGAAAGTTTGCAGGGTGAGCTTCCTATCACATCTAGACAAGGCCAGGGTAGGAGTGAAAAAAGTGTTAGTGACATGTCTCTTACCTGGAAACAAAAGGGAAACTCAAGACAGGAGGGTCTTTCTCCTCCCGGTCAGGAAGGAAATGCCTCAGAATATGAGGAAGTGGTGGTTGATTTGGGTTTAAACCAATATGAGGATTATTATTCCCCTACAAAGAGGGAGGTTGAAAGATTACCCCGCAATAGGAAAATAGTCCCAAATAGATGGCATGGGGGGGAGAGAAGGTCTAGAAGTAAAAGCAGGGGTGGGCAGGACTTTGTTCCCCCTTTCACTCTTGGTTCATCATTTCCCCAAGGCCTCCATGAGTCTCAGGATGAACAAGAAGAGCCCCAAGCACAACAAGCTGAGTCTGAAACAACTTTTTCTGATTCTGAGGAAATATTTGAGGAAGTATATGATGTGGAAAGTGTATACACCTAAAAATGGTCACCTAGACTATTAGCCCCTTGCTAGCATTTTTGCTAAAATCATAAATTACTTATTCTTGATCAAATCCTAGCTTTATCATTTATTCGATTATTTTCTATGGGCTAACCATCTTATCCTAAGTTTTATTTATTTAAAAGAAATATTTCCTCCCCTTTTAAATAAATAAAATCCCTCACTTTTCCTCTTATCCTAAGTTGCACAAATAAAGCATTATTCTTATTTTATAAAAAAGGAAAAAGCACTTTTTGTCTCATATGGACACAAAAGTCAACTCTTATTTTCCTATTGGAGGATACTTGTGCACATGGATTGCTCCTCTTTCAAGCTCCACCATTGATTAAATCTTTTGCCTCTTAATCTCCATGGCCCATTCTTTTTTCATTCCCTATAAAAGGAGAGCTCTCTTCCTCATTTGCACACACAATTTTTATGTTATTGTTATGCTACAGGTTTTCTAGGTCATCTTGGAGCTTTTGGAGATATTCTTGCATCTAGGGTTTGAAGATTTGGAGCATTGTTGGCATTCATCTTGGATCTTCATCAACACTCTATCTTCTTGTCTTCATTCTTGCATCATCATGGCTTTCTTGCTTCATAGTTAGATTTCATTTCTTGCATAGTAGCTTCATTTTCATGGCATTCTTAGCTTAGATTTCCTTTATGCTTTAGATTAATTCATCTAGTTTAACTAAGAGGCTTTGTAATACTTGCATCTTTCATTTCCATAGTTTAGCTTGCATTTCCATTCTTAATCTAGCTTGCATTGCATTGCATTTCATTTGATTCTTGGAGATATTGGCATTCTTGCCCTTGTCTTTATTAAATCTCCCATTGCATGGTTTACTAGCAAGGTTATTGGCTTAATAGCTCTAGCTGAGAGCATTCTTAAAAACCCTTGCACTCCATGCCTAGGGAGCTATGGATCGATTTAGTGAGGGCTCATTCTTGAGTTTCCTTGCATGTAATGATCCATAGAAGTGTGACACATTTATAGCACACAGAAAGAAGAATTCATGAACAAGTAGCCATTAGGTAGAAGAGAGAAAATGAAAAGGAAGAGAAGGTCAGACATGCTATGATAAGGACTGACCAATTAATAAGGCAACTGTTAGATTTAGAGGCTATAAATTATGTTCCCATTCTTGAACAGACAAATGAGTTGCCTGTTGTCCATTAGACTTTTGAAACAAGGGATCCAAAGGATAAGGGAAAGTAGAAGGTAGTGGGCATTTCAATTAAGGAGCCTCCAGTCCCAAAACTTCCCTTAGATTCCACTCAAAGATTGGAGGCAGACCTTGAAAAGGTTAAAAGGGAATAGTTATTGCTAGCTAAGGAACTTGAAAAGGCAGAATTAGAAGCTGTGACATTAGAAATGAAAAGGAAGATTGATTTTCTTAGAAGGTCTGTAGGACCCACAAATTTTGCTAGTTCTACTATGACACAAGGAGAAAATGTCACAAATTTAGCAAATCAGATAGCCAATGTTCCCCCACCAGGTGGACTTAAAATTCCTACCACTACAAATACTAATGTTTCCACATCTCAGGGTGCTGGTATTTTTAACACAGGCACTATACATGAAAGATGTAAATAGTTGGTCTTCACTGGCATACCTGGGTATCCTAACCCTATCCTTGAAGAGATTAGGAAGAAGCTCCCTAAGTTTACTAGAAGTAATGTTATTACTTGTGAAGAGCACCTAAAAAAATTTATTGATGTGATTGATGATTATAACATTGTGCCAGATGATGTTATAATGAAGTTATTTGTACAATCTCTAACAGAGGATTCAAGGGATTGGTTTAGGGCTTTGCCACATGGCAGCCTAGGATCATGGGAACAACTTAGACATTGTTTCAAGGAACAGTATGGTGACAAAACTCATAAGGGTTTTATGCTAAATGAATTCAATAACATAAAAAAGAATTTCAATGAGGATGTTGTTGAGTTTAATGTTAGATTCCAAAAGGCCATGCATAAGCTCCTCCAAGTTATCAGACTAGATGATAGGGTGTGCCTTGTCACATATCTAAATGATTTTGACTCAAAGATGGGTTACCTTTTGAGGGACAAAAATCCAAGGAGTCTTGTTGAAGCTTACAAGCTGGTTGTGAACATAGAGAGCAACCAAAGAATCTTAGGAAAGATGGAAAGAAGGGAAGATGACAAATCACCATTGTTGAATAGAAAGGATTCGGTAAAACCTCAAGGTGTTAAACCAAAGGATGATGAAAGCCTAAAGAAGATTTTAAAAGAAATAAAAGATTTGAGGCTTGGTAAAAACATAGGTAATAAAGCTACAGGAGGAGATAAGCCTCCATTTAACAACTTCAACAAATTACCAAGAATGTAGAGTTACCCATAGAATACTCAGTGGAAAGATGGGTAGCCTTTTCTTCCTGAGAAGAGGGATAAACCAAATGATAGAACCCTTGATCCATTGCAAAGGAATTCAATGAATGTGGTGGAAGAAGTTCCATGGTGTATAGCTTGTCAGTCACCACATGATCTTGATTATTGTGTCATATCCCAAAGTGTCTCTTCACATGAAGAGAAAGAATCTAATGAGGATCAGCCTTATGATGATCAGGGGTGTGGAATGATTTCTTCCCATGTTTGGGATGAAGTTGATTCTACTGAAGAAGATGAAAATCAAGATATTCTTAATTCTCAGACTAGAGTTCAATTATACCATCGACAAGTTGTTTCAGATGATGATAATGAACCTGACAATATCTAGTGTAATGTTGTAAAAAGTAAGGAAACAGTTGTCTTGAGGAGACCTTCTGATGAAGAAATTGCCTTGATAACAGCAGATATGGTTACTCAAGCTAAAAAAAATTATAATTTGAGAAATAGGGTGGTTACTAGTCCAAATCAAAGGCCTGCTGGAATTTTTATCAAGAAGATAGATAAAGATGTAAAAGTATCACAAGACAAGCCTAAGGATACTAGTCTTGTTGATAAGGTCAAGATAAAGAAAAATGCCAAGACTAATATTGTCTATAAGGTGAAACCCAAACCTACTATTGACGAAGTGCCAGTTTTGTAGAAAGGGAATGAAGTCCAAAATAAAAAAACTACAGACATACCCATTCAGGAAATTGATAAAAAAGTTGCAAATTCAAAGCTTGATGTCTCTAATTCAAAATATGTCCCAATTGATATGAGAAAATTGTTATCTCAGATTACTGTCAAAGTTCCATTATTAGAAATGATGAGAATAGAGGAACATAAGGAAAAGGCTCTAAATTGGGTAAACGGTGTGGTGCCTATGGATTCCCAAAAAACTGAGGGACTTGAGAAACAAATAGCAACTTTGAACAATGAAAATGGAAATTGTGGTGAGGAGATTGTTTCTAAAATTCCCCAAATTTATTTGGATATAAATGTTGTTAGTACCACAATAGGAACAGTTGATCCCTTTTTCTTGACTCTGCAGATAAATGGAAAGTTGCTAAAAAATTGCATGATTGATTCTGGAGCGTCAAATACTATTATGCCTACTGAGGTCATGAAATCTTTGGGATTAAAGGTGGACACACCTCATGGTAGATGTTAAGCAATGGATTCAAGGGAGGTTCCAATTGTGGGTACTATTAAGGCCTTACCCTATAGATTAGCTGCATAACCTAGTAAACAACTAACCATGAGTGTCTTGGTAGTGGATATTCCTCCCAAGTATGGGATGTTGCTATCAAGAAAGTGGAGTGCTTCTATGGGAGGCAGCATACAGTGTGACTTATCATTTTCTACTTTTAATTTTGAGGGAGAAAGTATCAAAGTCATTAGGGAATCTAGAAATCCACATATGATTGAAGAAGAAGAGGATAACATGAATTGTTTCCTTGATACTGACATTGATGCTTTCAAAGTACAAGATAAGGAGGTACAAAGGGATGATGAGCTAATCCACAAGTTAGAAAATCACGAAGGATGGATTGACCTTGATGGCCTATGGACCATGTATTTTGATGGAGCAAATAGTAAGGAGGGGTCTGGAGCTGGAATATTGCTTATATCTCCTAATGGTAAAACTTTCAAATTCTCTTTTTCTTTTCTATTCTCATGCACAAATAACGTTGCAGAATATGAGGCCCTATTGATAGGTTTAAGATTGGCATCAAGGCATGGTATAAAATGTTTGAAAGTAATAGGGGATTCTGAATTAGTTGTCTCCCAAGTTAGATCAAAGTATACTTCAAAAAATCAGAGATTAAAGTAGTATAGGAATGTAGTGTGGGATGAGATTAAAATTTTTAATGCTTTTAATATTTGTTGGATGGAAAGAGGTCAGAATAGAATGGCAGATTTATTAGATAATATAGCCCTCAGACTAGAGGATGTAACATTTGTAGATGTTTCTAAAATAGAGGTACAAGCCAGGCCTTCTATCCCTGACAATCTAGATAATTGGCAAGTTTTCTCTGATGACCAAGACATACTCAGATTTCTTCATTGTGAATCTCACTTTGGTAACAAAGAAATGGATTTCAGTGCTTATGTTGACACAGTGGATGGTAAAGATGTTATTTTTGGGAAGGAAGTTTTACAATTGAAATCAAATAGAGTTCCTAAAGGATTGGTTTCTCTTGAAAGAGCATTTGATAATAAAGACAAGGCATTCTTTGCTGGTACTAATAAAATCAATGAGCTTGAAGAAATAAACTTAGGAACAAATCTTGTTCCTAAGAAAGTCTATATTGGCAAGTCTTTATCCCCAAGAGTCAGAAAAAGTTTGATTGATCTTCTCAGAAAATTTAGACATGTTTTTGCTTGGTCCTATGAAGATCTTAAAGCCTATAGAGAATACCTTTTTCAACATGAGATTCCACTCAAAGAAGGCACACAACCTTTTAGATAGAAGTTGAGACCTGTGAACCCTACTTTAGCACCTAAAATGTAGGGTGAACTCAAGAAGATAATGGATGCCGGGATAATCAAGCCTATTAGACATTCCACTTGGGTTTCAAATTTGGTCCTTGTTAGAAAGAAAAATGGTGATATTAGGTTATGTGTAGATTTTAGGAATCTTAACATAAATTCTCTGAAGGATAACTAGGGATTGCCAAATATGGAGAACATGTTACAAAAGGTCATTGGATTAGAGCTAATGTCTATGATAGATGGGTTTTCTGGTTACAACTAGGTTATGGTTAAGGACATAGAGAAATTTAAAACTACATTCTCAACCCCATGGGGGACATATGTTTATGTAAGAATGCCTTTTGGGTTGACTAATGCAGGTGCTACTTTTCAACGGGCTATGGATGTAGCCTTTGCAGATTTTATTGATAGATTTATGGTGGTGTATCAAGATGATTTGATAGCCTTCTTAGCTAAAGAAGAACAACATTGCCAACATCTAGAAAACATTTTCATCAGAGCATTAGAATATGGGGTTTCTTTGAACCTAAAGAAGTGTGCTTTTGGTGTGGTAGAGGGAAAACTTCTAGGGCACATTGTTTGTAAGGACGGGGTGAGGATAGATCCTGAAAGGGTGCAGGCTATTGATAAATTGTCCTTACCAAAGAATATTAAGGGGATTCAGTCCTTTCTGGGACAAGTAAATTTTTTAAGGAGGTTTATTACAAACTTTGTAGAGATCAGTATTCCCATATCAAGAATGTTGAAGAAAGGAGAAAAAGTTGAATGGAACATGGAAGTAATACATGCCTTTAATGATATCAAAAAATCCATAAAGCATGCCCCAGTCTTAAAGACACCAGACTATAGTAAACCAATGCAGAATTTCTCTTTTGCATCTACCCATACCATTGCTGTAGTACTGTTACAGAAAAATGCTAAAGGTTTTGAACAACCTATTTCTTTTTTCAATAAAACTTTGTAGGCAATAGAATTGAACTATGATATTATTGAGAAGCAAGCTTATGCTTTAGTAAAGGCTATTAAAACATTTAGATGCTATTTGGTGGAAGCCACAATGGTTGCCTATGTTCCAAGTGCTGCAGTCAAAGATATCTTAGTCCAACAAGAGGTTTCAGGAAGAAGATGTAGGTGGATTAATAGGATACAAGAGTTCAATATTGATATCCACATTACAAAGCTAGTAAGAGGGTTGGGCCTAGAAAAGTTGATGCCCCAAAGTAATCTAAATGCAAATTAGATAAACATGTTAGAAGAGGATCAAAAACCTTTTATATGCAACATGGATTGTTGTGAATGGTACAAGGACATTGTCAAGTATTTACAAAAGATGGTCTTACCTCCTGAATTGGATGAAAATAAGAAAAGAACTATTAAGCTTCAATCTATAAGGTATGAAATTATAAATGGTGAGTTATGGTGGAGGAGTAATGAGGGTGTCTTGCTTAGATGTGTAGATCAGGATAGGGCTGATCTTTTGATAGGTGAAATTCATAATGGAGTTTGTGGGGGACACTATATGGTGAAGAAAACAGCCCATAAGATCCTTAGATCATGTTTTTGGTGGCCTTCACTTTTCAAAGATACCCATCAGTTTATTAAAAGGTGTGATCCTTGTCAAAGATTTGCTGGAAAATTAAAATTTGGTGGAAATTTGCCTCTCAAACTTGTTTCTATTCAGGCCCCTTTCCAAAAGTGGGGTATGTATTTCATTGGTGAAATCCCTAATAAATCCAGTGGTGGACACTCTTACATCCTGTTGGCAACATATTATTTCACCAAGTGGGTTGAGGCAATCCCTACAAGAAGAGCAACTAGCAAAGTGGTGATAGATTTTATGATGCAAAGTATCCTGACAAGATTTGGTTGCCCATAATCCATAGTTGTGGCTAATGCAATGTGTCTTAGGTCAGATGAGTTTGTTGATTTCTGTCAAAATAATGGTATAAAAATCTCATATTCATCTCCATATCATCCACAGGGTAATGGCCAGGCAGAATCTAGTAATAAAAGTTTGGTCAAAATTCTAAAAAGAATCCTGGATAAAAACAAGAAGGCTTGGGATTCCAAGTTATTACAAGCCTTATGGGTTGACAGGGTTACAATTAAGAAAGAAATAGGGTGTGCCCCTTTTGACTTAGTATATGGGATCAATGCAAGGTTGCCCCAAAATAATTTGTTACAGATTTACTAGTTCATTCAGGCATATGATGATGATGTGGAGGAAGATATGACAGTCATAATGAATGACCTGATTCAACTCAATGAGGTAAGAAATGAAGCACATGATAAAAATGAGAGGATGCAGGCCCAATGTAAAGTCCTATATGACAGAAGGACTACTCAAAGAACTTTTACAAATGGTGACATGGTCTTGATGTGGAATGCAAGACTAGAAGATAAAGGCAAGCATGGGAAATTTGATCCCATTTGGTTAGGACAATATATCATTGAAAATAAATGGGGAACAAATTCTTATCTTTTGAAGGGTTTAATAGGAGAGCTCATGGAATTTCTAGTTCATGGTCAATTCTTGAAATTTATTTCTCTTAAAAGTTTTTGAGCCATTGTATAGGTGTGGTTTTGAGGTTTTTGTGTATAATTCTCTATTTTTCTAGTCGAATTTTTGATTTGGTCTGCTTTTCCAGGAGATTTTGGTTTCTCGTTGTATCTGTAGGAGATACACATCCTCGAGCATGAGCCACTGTTATCACTAAAAAAAAATATTTTTCAGCTTCATGCTAGTATTCTTGAAAATAATCTAAGTTTTTTCCCTAAAGGTAACCTTTCATGTTGAAAACCCTAAGTTTAAACCAAGCCCTAATTTAGTCCTAGGTCTTGTTATATTTTCACAATACCTTTTTGGCTCACTAATCTCCCTAATAAAGCATGTGTTATTTTGTCAACCCTTAGTTTTCATCACTTTATCTATTGTGTAGTTAGGTTTTGGAAGCAGGATCCCCTTTTAATTAATTATATCCTTCAAAGCCTAAGTTTTCGATTAACTTTTCTAAAGTATTAACCTTTTCAAATATGTGGTTGTCATTGCACCACAAGTCTCCTAGTTGTCAGAATCCCTGACATGCACTTTAGTGACAATGCGCCACCTGTCTAGGCGGGCCCGTTCGATAACATGATCTGCTGGCATCTAAAGAATGAATCTATTCTACAGCTATCATTATACCGTTGGACCAAGATGACAACCATTTAAGCATCGCGGTATAGCGACGACCATTGGATCATCTCTAAGGAATAAAGTATGCAGTGGGTCTTGAGAATGTGAGGTCATGTTGATATGTCAGTTTCTTATTGGTTGCCAGGAGTTATGATGTGGCGGTTGTCAGGATTTTTCCAAACTATGAATGAAGATGATAGAGGTTCCACTTGTCAGTTCTATGCGATGTGGTAGTTTATAATTTGTGATGGATTTGTGATGTGTTGTAGTGGGGCCTATTTTTTTGGATGGTTAAAGTACCACAAGATATCATGGTTGTCATTATAGCATTGAGATAAGATGCACACTCTTTAAGGTCAGTGGTATGGCGACAACCATTGATCTTGTCTAAAGAGGAGGATCATTCGATGGGTCCTCTGCATTAGAACTTTTTGATGATGTGGTCATTTCTAATTGGTCAAAGGTATTGGTGACATGTTAGGGTTTCCAGTGTGTCTGATACCAGGGATGAGGTGGGGTTTTTCACCTGTTGACATGTCTGACTAGGAGTTTCCTGATTCATGGAGGGTTTTTTAAGGTGAATAGTGGGGTGAAATTTTTATTAAAATGTAGTGATCATTCGATCAAAGTGCATCGATGGTTGTCATTATATCTTGAGATGGTTTTTTTGACAGTTTTTGGTTAGCGCTTTCGCGATGAGGTGACACCTGTCCACTCCGGGCAGTGTAAGGTTAAGTTATTTATTTCTTCACATGGCATTTTTGAAATGTTCTAATTGGTTGAGAACTAGCTTAGAGAAAAGTAAAGAGGGCTTTGCTATTTGACTTGCCAACCATCCGATGCGCCGAAATGGAGATATATCAATGGTCGGATTTTAAATTTTGCTCAGTGACATTTTTCACATCCTGTGAATACTGAGGCCGCCAATGTTGTAGTAATGGTGGATTTATTGAGCTACATGCGAATGGATTATAAGTAGTTGGCAACATTATACATCACAATTCAACCATTGTTTCTCTTTACCATTTTCTTAAGCTCTCTAGCGAATTAAGATTTCTCTCCAGAAGTGATTTCAAGTGAAGAATTTGCAAGTAATTGGTAGGTCTAATTTTCTGAATTTAAAGAATTGCTTAAAATCTATGAAGGTGTTATAAACAAAATTGTGTTGCCAGTTGCAAGGGTTTTTAGGGTTTTTTCTTGGGTTTAGATATATTGTTTTAGAAAAGCCCTAGTTTTAATATGCCACCGAAGAGGAGTTTGTCTGGTCAGATAGAGTATACCAAAAGATGAATTTTTGAAGATTTGATGCAGTTACTCCCACATTTAGATAATGGGGTAGCAAGGATGAAAGAATTGGTTCCAAGAAACCCTAGGGATTCTGTTGTAGATGGTCTCCATGATGGAGGGAATTGGATGAGAGATGCCAAGGTGGGCGACAAGCACAAGGGTCTTACTTTTTTTAAATCATCTTATTCATAGAGAAATGCCTGTGCCCCCTTGAGTAATATATGGAAATTTGACATTGGGAGATTGATAGTCCCTGGAGTTTTCATGGATGTAGAGCTATTGATTCAAATTGCTAAGTGCTATGACCCTATGACAAAGTGTGTCAAGGACATAAATGGGAAAGACCTAATCATCATCACAAAGGATGAGATTAGGGAGGTTTTTTCACTGAATGACCCTTCTGTGGGGTTAGAGAAGATTGATTTCACAGAGTTTACAAAAATTTATGAGGTGCAGAGAGATTATTTAAGGGAAGGGCCTCTGAGGTAATTCTTATATGAAATTGGATCTATGTGTGTGGTCAGTTCAATCACTCTAGAGCCTTTTAGGCTAGATTTGTTCAGTAAGAGAGCGCAGGAGGTCTATAAATCATTGACCTTAATTCTAGGGCAAGATGAAGCAACTCATATGCCGGTCCCATACATGTTCATGATGGTAAAATCATTGCACCCCTAATTAGCATTGATTTTTTATTTTCCATCTTATTTAGCTGATTTGATTCATGAAGGTTAGTAGGCCTTTTGGGTGGTACTCAATGATTATGCACATGTTCCTATACAAAGGTGAGTAGTTCTTTAGCTCAAAAATGAATATTATGAAAGAGAGGAATGGAGAAACCCTTCAAGTGCAACTATGGACTACAACCCTATCATGGGATAGAATTGATGCTAGTTACATTGCTTTTGATAGGGATTTTGCCTCAAGGCTTAGATCTCTTTTGTTTTTTAACAACCCAAGGATCCCTAGAGAGTTGCTGAGGCTAATCAGGCCAAAAGAGTATTGTCAGGACATCACCATTGTCCATAATTTTGGGGATATAATTTTATATCTAGTTTCCACAGTTTTCAGGGTGTATGGTTGCAAGGTAGCACCTTATATTCTACCCTATCAGGTCCCATTGAAGTTAGGATATGCTGAAATCTTGAGGCAGATTGGGGACCTATAGGTGACCACTCTCACTAGAAAGGGAAGGGGAACTTTCTGACCTGATATAACTATAGCACATCAGTATGTGATCACTAAAGGAGGGTGGGTGCATTTGAACAAAGTTTTGTAGTCCTATAGAATGACAACAACTATTCTCATATGTGCAGATACATAGGGTTTCCTCTCAAGAGTTTTTAGGGATAAGGTGATATGTGCTCTTATTGAGCATCAGTTCAATTTTCCTGAGGATGTAATTAGGAATGAGTTTGACCTTAAAAATCAAGAGATCAAAAAAGAAAAATGGGTCATCTATAAGAAGACTCTTGACTTCATTCATAATTTTGACAGAGCTTATGATCCATTGAAGGGGTTTGAACTGTGGGAAAGGAAAGTGGATGCTCTTGTGGAACATTTTGAAGGCATCATGCATGTAGTTAATGAAAAAAGGGCAATTGTGAGCAAGATAGACCCTGAGAGGGCTATGCAGATTTTGAGCCAGCCCAAGTATATGAAATTGACCCCAAGGGGAGTTTATACAATGCAAAGGAGCACTGGTTACATTGTTCTCCTACCATCACAACAAAGAAGTGAGCATATCCCCTCCACTTCAAGAGGGAAAAGACCCATTGATGATCCAGCAGTGTAAGGACCCTCTCCAAAAAGGCAAAAACAAGAAGAAGAAAGACCAGAAGAGGAGGCTTATTCTCCTTTTCAATCCCCTATCCAATTAGATGAGCATGGGGTGGCATAACAACTTGTATAATTAAGAAATGAGGGAAACATTTTTGTTTCCAATGATGATTTGCAAGAAGGGATTCCAGAGGCACCTAAGGAGGTGGCCATGGATCTTTCAGTTGAAGAGTTTGAGGGTAAATAGATGGACCCTCTTTTGAAACAAGCGACTGATTCCTTCCTTGCTGATGAAAAATTTGTAAAGACTAGGGCATTCTCCCAATTTCTTTGGAGAATGAAAATAAGTCAATTTAAGGAGATATGTGAAAAGAAGAAAGAAGAGTCCCCTGCTAGGGATATCATAGAAATAGAAAATGAGACCCAGGGAGAAATGGTCAAACAATTTGAGAGAATTACTCTAGAGGAAGGGAGGGCCATGGTTCATATAGCAGGGGTACTAATTCTACCAGAATGGGACATTGCTGATGCAATTGTCTTTGACTAGGTCAGAAAGAGAAAATTGAAAACTCTTGCTACAATAGAGCAATCCAAACAAGCTACTAGAGGAATTGCCTTTTCAGAAGATCATGCAACCCTGGTAATGTGGTCCTTGAATAGAGATGAAGATAAAGGAAAGAGGAATAATCTCTCTACAGGATATATAGGAAGTTTAATGGTTCAGAGAGTAGGAGAAACATTGGGTCTAGACACATCAAATTTGATTTTGGAAACTACCAAATTCAATGTTAGTTTGGCAGAAAAAGATGCCAGAGAGAAGGAAGAGCTTAGGCTCAAATTTGAAATAGTCCTTAAATCTTACAATGAGCTCAAGGTTGAGCTAATTCAGAAGGACAAAATGATCGCATAGTTGTCAAGGCCCCTAGATCATAGGTCTCTTCAATTGGTAATTTCTAACAGGCTTGCAGTGGCTTCATCTTCAAGCCCAATTGTTGAATTTCCAACTTCACCACTCTCAAATACGAATATAGATGCAAGGGTTAGCTGGGAGAAGCAAATATTGATAGAAGAAACAAATAAATTAAGGGAAATAAGGGTAGAATTGGAAAAGGAAAAGAATGAAAATATAAAGGCCCCAACTTTAGTAAATCAGAAGTATGAGGAAAAGATAATAGGTGCAATTATGCAGTTTTCCATTGATTTGAAACCCTCTATTTTTCATAGTCATGCCAGTAAATTAAATTCTTTATTTGAAACTTTGAACAAGGAGAAAATGGAGATGTCCCCAATTTTGATGAAGTGGATTAGTAGGTCTTCAAATGTAAAATTATTTCAAATGCTATCAAAGGCCAGGAAGACCCTGATCCATTAATTAAGCCAGTGCACCAGGTTATAAAGAAAATGGTACAATATGGTATCATTCTAGATAATTTTATCAGAAAATCAAGCATGTTGAAGGTTGAATTAATGCTTTCAAACTATGGACTGGTGCCTACTATTTTCATAGATAAAGGAAAATTCAAAGAGTCATATCTATGGAGAGAAGAAATGGATGCACTTTTATCAGAGAGGGTGACTGGTGTCCTAAGTGACACTTATTCTTTTAGCGGCACTGTCAAGTTGTTAATTAATGCCAAGTCAATGTTTGACAATATTCAACATAAGGTTAATTAGATTGAAAATGAGTGGTAACAAGTATCAAAGAAAAAGGCCGAATTTGTTAGTTTTGAGTTCCCAAGAAAAGAGGTATATGATAGGTGGAGGTATTAGTACATACCTCATGCTCAAAAAGTTAATACTCCGCTAGCTTCCTAGAACAAGTAAAAGCAATTACTTTTAGGGTCATGAAGGTTGTTGAGATATAGGAGAGCATTCATTGCATAGGGGACAATGAGATGTTGCAGATCAAATTTGTCAAAGAAAGCCAAGGACAATATTGAAGAGAAAAATAAAGGTGGCTCATCTACAAATATCCCAATTGCCTGATCAAAATATCTCATCTGTTTCATCAATGTATTTATTGTAAATCTTTAGAGGATGTTGTAAAGGTTTTTAGGTCAAATTTTGTAACCCTAGAATGATCGGTAGCTTGTTGCATTTTCCTTGTATATAAAGGATTTTCCACGATCATTCTAGGCATTGAGAATTTTAGGAGTTGAAAAGATAGAAATTCTAAAACCCTAACCCTCAGTGGAGGATTGTAATTCTTATCATTATTATCAAAGAAATAGAGAAGAAGTATAGGTTGTTGTTGCTATTTTGCAAGCTCATTATCTAGAATATGATGTATACAACGTTCAAGGTTATACTTAATACAAAATCTTAAATCTTTGTCTCTCCTTTGAGTTTATTCTATAGATTTTTATGTCTTTCTGGGATTTATATATGTGTCTAGCTTTGAGTTCTGATCTAGGATTGGATTAACTACTGCTCTGAGTGGGATGTATGTTTACTGAATTTATTCAAGGATTTTCTATAAGTAGAAAAGGTTTGGGGTATTTGTATTTATGTTTAGAGGCCTGATATTATCCAAGTATCTTTGTATTCATTCTGTCTTTTTGATACTTCACCCAATGGATAGGGCACTGATCTGTATTTTCCTATCTTTGCTTTATGAGGAATGTTTTGAATCTAGTAATCCTAAAATATTAAATCATTACCAATTATTTTACTTTTATTTACATTTTAAGTTGTTCGATCCAGTGATGGAGAGTCAATGAGAAATAGGTTGTTACTTAGTACTTTCTCACTGTTATCTATTGTAAGATCCAGTATTAGATAAGAAACAAAGTTAAAACTATTGGATTAGGTGTACCCACCTTTGTTTTGCAGAGCTAGAAGTGAAGAGGGCAGTCTTGTCCCTAAAGTTGGTCCAGTTGCCTAGAGATTTCTCATATTTGGAATTAACCAATCCTTAACATCAGTCATAGGCATATTGGTGTCTCATGGAGTGTAAAATCCTATCTAGGAACCAACAGGTTATATCTAGTATGTGCTAAGGTGATTTCATATTTTCCCCATTAAATAGTCAAGGACATTCTAACCTAATCAGATGTTACTGACAAATAATGTAAATGGATTAATAGGGTTCAAGAATTCAATTAAGAGATTTATATTAAAAAATTGGTGAGAGGACTTGTTGGAATTAGGAGAGGTAGGGTACTGAGAGGGGAGGGGTGAATCAGTGCCCACAAAAAATTTAACACATCAACCTTTTAGATCTACAACAACAAACATTAGTAACCTTGCAAAATAAATTGTATCTGATACATGTATCATTCATCCATTCAACTTGTGAAAGTAAACAACATGAAATCAACAATATAATAGTCCCATAACACAAGTATTTTGGTAACGCAGAAACCCTTGTTAGAATGTAAAAAATGCGGTGGGGATGACACCCACAAATTCTTCACTACTGCAGATAGAAAAGGTTTGCCTGTTAGGGCTACAAGTTTTGATCACTTCAGGTGATCTTACCCTGTTAGGAGTAATATATTAGATCAGCTAGATCTACCTAGTTATAGGATTTTAGCAACACTACATGCGTGTGCACTCGGTTAAGAGATTTAGAAAAGACTGTCAAGTCTACTTTGTTAAGACATTTTACAAAACTCTATGACAATGATTAGAAATCAATATGTATCTATCTGATAATGAAAACTTAATTATCTGATATGGATCAATAAAGTACTAATAAAGTATCACCTTTACTATGATGAATCTCTACTCTGAACTGCTTAGTTAGCCTACACTGATTCTACTTAATCTGACTGCTTCTGAATATTGATCTGCTCTGTCAACTGATAATCTTGAAGGTTGGCTATTGCTTTAAGTGATTCTTCACTCATACATCAGTTCACATAAAAAATGATGTAACATACAAAATATATAGCATACAACTTTATGCCGCTTATACAAAATTAGGTTTACAAATGTTAGACAAAACCCTAAGATCCACAGTGTACAAAAATAACCTAGATTAAACTATTACATAAGATCTTCATCATATCTCAACAATAAGTTGTTCTTGATATTGGTAAAACATTTTCTGATCTATTGTAACCATTTTCATAGAAGAATGTGCCATTCCTGATTACTATGCTATTTCCTGTGATCCTCGGTAAACATTGTATAAACTACTCAGTGTTTATTTTGATGCTTGATGTTTACTGTCTCTTGGTATCGGTGTTTGCTGATGCTCGGTAAACTGCTTGATGCTTGGTGTTTACTATCACTTGGCATCGATGTCTGCTGATGCTTGGTAAACTATTTGATGCTCGGTGTATATACTTAACTGACTGGCATGTATTGCTTATAGTTACCGAATGGGTTCATATATGTAACTGACTGATATCTTTGATAACCTTTGATACTAATGACAATCCTTAAAGCTCAATAGAGATAACAATCTCCCCCATTGGCATTAGTATCAAAACTTGAATGTATATAGACCTTATGTCTCAAAACTTATATCTCCACCATATACATATACATATCAAAAAATTCTAAATACTCCCCCTCAGTGCATGCTTTGGTAATGTGTAGTATACTTAGCAAAAATGTGCATGCTTCGGTAATGTGTAGTATACTTAGCAAAAATGTACATATTTGGCATATACATTGATTTCCCCTCTTTTCAACATTAATGCAAAATACAAAAATTGTATACTTATAGCTTGTCAAAAATGTGCTGATGGGTTTTCTTCAGTGACTCCAAGAGGTTTTCCCATTCCTCTTTCAAGTTGGTGAGATAAATGTGCTCAAGACCAACTTGTGCATGCATATCAAATATGTTTTGCAACATAGAAATTTCTAGTGTTGCAACAAGCGATTGTGCCCTAACAATATGTTTCTCAAAAAAATTTAGGTATGGAAGGAGTTTTGTTTGTAACTCAGTACCCTGATTAGTTATGCACTCTTCTTGCTTCTTGATATCTTCTATCAACTGCCTGAGTTCTTGAACTCTGAGTATGTGTTTAGCAATAGCTTGTGGCTCAGTTGTAGCTACTAGTGCACTTGCTTTGATTTCATCTTCAAATTGTTATATCTTTTCACTGACCTCAGTAGTGAATGTTTCCACAGTCCATAGCTTATACAAGATTTGACAGATTAATGTTGTAATAGACTGAATGTTAGTTATTACCTTTGAAAGCTTAACCTTGTTGATTGCCACTTCTTGGCTTATTCTTTCAGCTAATTTATCTTGTATCTTTGACTCTACCCGCTCTTCAATTCTTTTGTCAACATCGACATCTGGGGTGTTGATTCCTTCAGCAACAGTAGCAAGTTGGTCCATAATCGGTGTGTCCTCATCTACATGTAGCTTGGCGATGACCTGTTGTAAGATGTCTCTTACATTTTCCAGTATTTCCTTGCTCTTACTCTCTTGTCTCAATTTCTCTTGTATTTCTTTCCTTGTACATAATTCCCCATATTTTCTCAATTCATCAAGGCTAAGGGTCCTCGGGTCATAGTTAGGTATCATAATGAATTCATCTAGAGTGACCGACCCTTTTCCTTTATTCCTTTTCTTCTTCTCCGGTGCAAGTGGTGAATTCTTGACAATGGTGACAATAGCTTTGTCTTATACCGTCGGAGTGTTCTACCTAGTTGACACACTATCTTCCTTCTTCTACTCCTCGGTAACCCATGTGTTGGTTGAATGAGGTGGAGCCTTGAATGTGGTGTCAGGTGGGGTGTCCTTAGTTGTCCTTAGTTGTCTCTGGCTCTTCTTGTGCCTTTGTTTATGTTTCATTAGCCTCTTTTCCTTTAGTTTTTGATTTATCAGCCTATTTTCCTTTAGGCTTGTTTGTCTCTGTAGGAGGTTCATTGCTTGGTTCCCCTATTGTGTCTTTGGATTTCTCAGGGTCTGAGCCATCAGGTTGTTCCTAGGATATAATCTCTATGGCTTCAACAAGTACAGGAAGTTGACCCGGTAGTGATGGAAATGCACACTCAGTAACTTGTGCTTCATCCTGTGTGTTTTCTTGTGCATTATTCACATCCTCATCATCATCCCTGTCATCCGGATCATCATTTGTGATGTCCTAAATGAGTACATCCTTGTCATTTGTATCCTCAATCTGAATCACTTCTAGATTTGATGAATCTTGTGAACTGTTCTTAATTGCTTGACCAATTGTTGTATCAATTACCTTGGCAAGTGATACCTTTGACTCTTTATTCTTCTTTGCTACATTATCCTCAATAAATATTCCTTTACCTTTTGAATTCTATCACTTTTTAGACAAATTTTGAAATGCAAATTTCTCATTATGCTCTCTGACAGCTAAAAGTGAACTCTAGATAAGTTGACTAGACTCATCAAGATCTGCCAGATTCTCATCTATTATTTGCATCACTCAGTGCTTGACTTTGAATCTCTGCACATGAGTGTCCATAAGTTCTTTAATCTCATCAAGAGATAAATCTAGTGCAATCGCTACAAGGGCTTGTTCCCTCATCCTCTTCTCAGTGTCTAAGGCATATGACCACTTTTGATTTATTTGGTCCTCTAATATCTTGGGTAGCGATAATTCAAACTCTAGTGGAACTCATTTGAAGCGTATCATCATTTGGATGATGGATTCCTCAATTTTGTTTTGGTCTTCATTTGACATGCTGTCAAACTTACTAAGTTCCAAATCTGCAAGATTCCCGTTCTCAATTATATCTTTAGAAATCTCATCAATTGACCTATTCTTATTACTGACAACCTTGAATTGATTGTTGTCATCTTCGTCATCCTCAAGGACTTCTCTATTTCTTATCAATTTTATTCTTTTCTTCAGTGCCTCTGCTATAGCCTTGGGTCCTTTCTTTGCATAAGTCTTTGTCAGTGTAGCAGCCTTTCATTTTGTTACCTTCTTATCTACCTTCTTCTTCAGTGGTGAAGTTACAATTGATGACCTTGTGCGTGCACCTATTTGCACTGGCAACTACCTCTTCCTTGGAGCTTTAGTAGGAGGAACCGGTGTAGCTTCTTGTTCTTTTTCAGATTTGGTCTCCTTAATGTCATATGGTTTTTCAGCCAACATCAACTGACCTTCAGTTGAAGGTTCAACTGGTGACTCCTCATATGAGTTTGATACATCTCCAAAGTGATCAGTTAAAACTTTCTTCACTTTCTTTGATTTCCTTGTCATTTTACTGATGACCAGATTGGTTTTTATTCTTGACTTAGCTTCCTCAAAGGATCCAAACCTTGTAGCCTTAGTGTCCTTTGGTAATGCTAGTAGTGCCTTGATAGATTTCAAACCGAAATCATAATCCATTTCATAGCCCATAGGTGCTAGCCATTTTTTGTGTTGGTTCTACAACTTTTATCATAGTGTGGTTGGTGTTCACTAAGAAAAAAATATCCATCGCATATTTTTTGACCAATTCATCAGGAATTCTACTTCTTAAATTCATCTTCACCTTAAAATATTCAAAATAATTATTTATAACATTCTCAGCTTTATCTCCCAGACCTTTCATAATATCAAATATTTGTGAAGTGATCAGTGTATCATCTATCTAGTCAGTGTGACCAACAGAGGGAAATAATTTCTAGAGATAGAAAAATAAACATAATAGGAGTGATCCAAACTTACAGGTATTGGAATTCTATGTCCTGATTGTCTTCATGTTTTCCTCAACCTGTCTCAATAGTAGCTCAGCTAGGTAAATCTGATGACCCTTCTTTATCAATTTGTGTGCCATGTTGACTGCACTACAGGGTACATTGTTTAACCTGCTCGACTGATATATCTTGTACCCAATTATGTGTGCTAAAAACTTAACTTTAGGATCCACAATTGTTGAAATTTTTAGTGCTCTACCATCCCATGTTGCGCCAGTATTATTTTCAACATCATCTCGGGATGAGCTTTGAAATGCTTTGCTTTATTGGTAGTAGGGTGACTAGTAACCTTGCTAATCATTCTTTTTGTGACCTTGATTAGTCAGTCTAGCTAGAATGTGCCCTCATGATAGTAGCTCAACACAACCCTAATCCATTCGTTCTTAAAATCTTTCAGGAAATCTAGGGCATGAGTAAGACCAAGTGTCTCAACCAATTTGTGCTCTGGTTTTAGCTCCATTTTCTCGTTACAAAGTGCCTGATAGGAAACATACATATTGAAATCACCTATTTCCCCAATTTTATAGTGTATGTATGGTCGTATGTCTTCCATCAATAAAACCCTAGGTGGGATGCTTGAAAAAGAACCTGCTAAATCCATTTTCGAGGCAACTTCAGGGTGTAACTTATAAGGTGGTTCCTTATAACTTTCTGACACTATTAAATTAACTTCTTCATCCACAACCTTATAATAACTCACATTAGATGCCATTTCAAAAAACTAGGTTTTCTAATAAGTACGAGAAATATGCTCGGTAGGGTTTCAACTTACTCAGAATGTATCAAAGAGTGTGCTCGGTTCGATCTATAGCTACTTGAATTTGTGTGAAAGATTCTTGCTTGAACTCGCTCTATGAAATCTTAGCTCTCTGAAATCACAATGTGAAAAATAAACTTTGTCTTTTGTGTATTTATATAATTTTTGATATTCCCACTGAAAAATTTATGCAATAAATGCTTGACCTACTTTGCGGTTCATGACAATTGTCAGCTTGGTGATAGCTACAATCTTTCATTAGCTTGGTTAACACAAGACTTCTTTTCTTAGTTGATATTGTTATTTGGTTAACCTTGAATGGTGATTACCGACGAGTAACCAATGGTCGGTCTAACTTCTATCGACTATGTAACTTTGTTAGCTCAAAACATATAAACCATAATGCATCTTCATTCATGCAGATTTGGTATGTGCACAACATATATAGGGAGCTGTATGTAAAATGTGATCATTTTAAAATTTCAGTCCCATACATACCTATATCACCTTAAGTGGAGGTGTTGATGTCACCCAATCTAGTGGATAAGGTTTCACCAACATCATTACTTGACTCTGCATTCTCATTAGATGCCTTCTTCCACATGCTATTCCTTATTCTCATGATATATGTAATAATGTTTCCACTCTCAAATACATGACCTTCCTCTGGTGCTCGGTCTCTACAGTCCTTTCTTAAATGACCGACCTTATGATAATGCATACATGCCATTCTAGTGCTTGTCTAGCTTCTTGATTGTCCAGCCCATCTTTTCCTGTTACAATTTGCTATAATGTGCCCATATCTACCACATGCAACATAGTTAGCCCATGTGTTATAATCCCAAACATAAGAGTTACCTTGTCTCTTCAATTGATACAACTTGCATTGTGTCTTATGCTTAGGAGTCCATACTTGTTTCATTTTTGCCTTACACTCTTGCGCAGTGTGTCCATGTTTATTACAAGTATAGCATATTTTTTCCAGAGTAGTATTGTTAGCAATATCATTCTATTTAGCTCTACACTCATAAGCTTGGTGACCATACTTACCACAATAATAGCAATAACCATTGAACTTAGGAGTGACATGAGGTTTACCTTGTGCTTTGCTTCTGCACACATTAGATGTATGTCCTAGTTTTCCACAGTGATAACATGTCAACACTTTAGGTCTTTGATTTTGATTTTTGTTGACTTGTTCAGCTTGTTGTGATGATTCTCCTTCGTTGGTATAGCCTAATCCAACTCTACTTCCAAATCTTCTTGGAATTGTTCTCAGCTGGCCTCATCATCTCATTATGCTATTTTTGTGTCTTTATTTCATTTCTCAATTTTTCATTCTCTTCTCTGAGTATTGCAACATCTTCAATTCTTCTAGACAATTCTCCATTCACTTGGTTGACTTCTTGATTCATAGTCATCATCTGATTAGATACTTGAAAGTGACGATCGGTGAGTCTTTATATCTCACTCTCTTTAGCTTGTAATTGTTCAGTTGTCTGTCTTTGGTCTTCAATAGCCAGATTCCTTTCTTATTCAATCTATCTAGAATTGTTTATTATTTCAACCTTTCTTACCATCTGAGATTCTTGACCAATTTGAAGTTCTTTCACTTGTTCAGTTAAATGCTTATTCTTCTTAGACAAATCATAGATCATGCTTTCAGATCCATCAGAAATACTTCCAGAACTAGATCCAATATGATCAAATATATCATCAATTTCTTCTTCATGGTAACCAATCTCATTTTGCAAAATAGCTAGGTTCTTCCTTTCAACCAGTAATTTCTTTAGTCCTTCCTTGACTTTCTTATATTGTTCAACAAAAATTTGCATTTGAATCTTCTGATTCTCAATAGACTTATCTAGCTTATACCTCTCCATGACTTAGATCTTTACCCTTCAGTGGTTAAATTGTCCAATAAGAGAACTTATCTCTGATATCAATTGTTGGAATTAGGAGAGATAGGGTACTGAGAGGGGAGGGGTGAATCAGTGCCCACAAAAACTTTAACACATCAACCTTTCAGATCTACAATAGAAAATAGTAGTAACCTTTCAAAATAACTTGTATCTAATACATGTATTATTCATCCATTCAACTTTTGAAAGTAAACAACATGAAATCAACAATATAACAGTCTCATAACACAAGTATTTTGGTAACACATAAACCCTTGTTAGATGGTAAAAACTGTGGTGGGGATGACACCCACAAATTCTTCACTACTGCAGATAGAAAAGGTTTTCCTATTAGGGCTACAAGTTTTGATCACTTTAGGTGATCTTACCCTGTTAGGAGTAACATATTAGATCAGCTAGATCTACCTAGTTATAGGATTTTAGCAACACTACTTGAGTGTGCACTCGGTTAACAGATTTACAAAAGACTATCAAGTCTACTTTGTTAAGAGATTTTACAAAACTCTATTACAATGATTAGAAAGAAATAGGTATCTATCTACTAATGAAAACTTAATTGTATGATACAGATCAATAAATTATTGATAAAGTATCACCTTTACTCTGATGAATCCCTGCTTTGAACTGCTCGGTTAGCTTGCTCTGATTCTGCTTAATTTGATTTCCTCTGAATACCAATTTTCTTTGTCAACTGATAATCTTGAAGGTTGGCTAGTGCTTTAAGTGCTTCTTCACTCATACATTAGTTCACATAAAAAATGATGTAACATACAAAATATATAGCATACAACTTTATGCCGCTTATACAAAATTAGGTTTACAAATCTTAGACAAAACCCTAAGATCTACGGTGTACAAAAATAACCTAGATCAAACTATTAATAAGATCTTCATCGTATCTCAACAATAAGTTGTTTTCAATCTTGGTAAAACATTTTTTGAACTACTGTAACCATTTGCATAGAAGAATGTGTCATTCCTGAATACTATGCTATTTCCTATGATCCTTGGTAAACACTGTATAAACTGCTCGGTGTTTATTCTGATGCTCAGTGTTTAATGTCTCTCGATATCGGTGTCTGCTGATGCTTGATGTTTACTACCACTCGGTATTGATGTCTGCTGATGCTCGATGTATAAAATTAACCGACTGGCCTATATTACTTATAGTTACCGACTGGGTTCATATATGTAACCGACCGATATCTTTGATAATCTTTGATACTAATGACAATCATTAATGCTCAATAGAGATAACAAGACTAGGCTTAGATAAGATTATGATAGAGAAGAACATGGATATTTTCCAAGTCAATAATCTTTTCCATTGGATCAATTGGTTACTAGCATTGAGATGCATCCCTAGTATGCTGATATTGTTTATTTTATTAAAAATTCCAAATGCCTTGAGAATATGGTTCACAATAAAAAAAGGACTCTCAGGCTGCAAGACCAAAAATGCACACTAATATAGGGTGATTTGTATTGGAAAAACATAGATGATGTGTTATTTCTATGCTTAGATGAATGGAAGGCTGGTAAAGTCTTGAAGAAATTGCATGCTGGTGTTTATGGAGGAAATTAGTTAGCTAGAACAACTACTCACAAGATTTTAAGGGATGGTTAGTATTGGCCTTGTTTGTTTAAGAGTACTTTCAAATTTGTGCAGAAGTGTGAGCCCTGTCAAAGGTTTTCCTCCAAGATGAAATATTTACGTGCTCTATTGTTGAATCTAGTGGTAGTTGAAGATCCTTTTTCTATGTGGGGGATGGACTTTATTGGAGAATTCTCAGAGATATCTAGTGGTTGACATAGTCGGATTTTGGTTTCCACAAATTACTTCACAAAGTGGATTGAAACAATTCCTACCAAGAAGGAAACTAGTAGGGTTGTAGTTGATTTCTTGATGGACAACATACTCACAAGGTTTGGTGTCTCTATTAAGTTGATAACGGATAATTCCATGTGCTCTAGGTCTAAGTAATTTAAACATTTTTGTGATGATAATGGGATTGTCATGTACTATTCTTCTCCTTATCATCCACAAAGCAATGTATAGGCATAATCTAGCAACATGAGTATTCTATAGGTTTTGAAGAAGACCTTAGAAAATAACAAAAGGGATTGGTAGTCAAAGTTGAAGTTGCCTCTATGGGCTGATAGAATCACTGTGAAGAGAGATAATAGAAAATCTCCCTTTGAGCTAGTGTATGGACTTCAAGAAAGCTTACCATTAAATAGTTTTCTTCATGTGTATAATTTAATAAATGAAGGTCTAGAGACAATTGATGCTATGTAGGATAGAATGGTTCAACTTGTAGAGCTCGAGGAAATTAGAAGAGAAGGACAAAAAAATAATTTGAAGGCTCAAAAAAAGATGAAATAATTGTTTGACAAGATATCCAGTGACAAAAAATTCAATCTTGATGATTTAGTGCTTCAATGGAATGCTAGAGTTGAAGATTAGGGGAAGCACAAGAAGTTTGAAACCTTATAGTTAGGACCTTATATTTTTCATCAGATACATGGTAAGGATTCACATTTCTTGAAAAAATTGGATAATGAGGTAGAAGAATTTCTAGTGCATGGACAATTCCTAAAACCTTTCGTCAATTGATTTCCTTTGCATGCACAATAGTTTTATATGTTTGTATATATCTTAGGTGTGTTTTCTTTCTATTGTGTGTGGTATACGTTCCAGAGTTCTAGTTTATTGTCTTGAACTTGCATTCAAGAATCCTCAGTTAGAGCCAGTATTGATTCAAATTTTTCCATGTCATGTTTTGGTTATGGTTTTGAATTTTGCCTCTGAGGTATCCATTTGTTTTTGAAACTCTTTCTCACCTTCAAATTTTGGGTCCCCTGGATTAAATCTTGTTTGAAAATCCTAATCATTTTATGCCCTAGGTTTTTTGGTCCAAGCCTTTAAATGTGTTCCATTTTCTTTAAAACCTAAATGTTCCCTTAGTTTATATTTCCTCATTACCTATTTGGAGTCACTTAACCATTTTTAAGACACATGCCTTAAGTCACCGTCGACCGGGGCCAAATCTTTTAAGTTGTAATACCTAGCGGGCCCATGAAATATTTCCTAAAGTCCAGTGTTCCCAACAATTTATTATTTCCCTAAGTTAATTGTTCCATAAGTTTTTAAAGCCCAGTCAGATCTTTTTCAATCTAAAGTGGGTGCGATCCCATGAAGAAAATATGTGAGGTGATTACTCATCATGGGATCACACTTTGATGACACGTGTTCCAAATGATGTCATGGAATAAGAGGAAAGGATGGTAAAGAGAGGTTGGATCAAATTTGATCTAACAGTAAGCGTATTTCCTTAATGGAAAGATTCTCGATGATTACTCAATGTAGAAACAAACCTTTGTGACATGTGTCCTGGGTGACATCAGGTATCTCTAGGCTGAAAAGTGGTAAAGTGAGGAAAGATCAAGATTGATCCAATAGTAGGCATGTTTCCTTGATGAAGACTTGATTGAAGGTTACCCATCACGAGATCATGCCTGAGTGACGCATGTCCAATCTAATGAAGGAATGAAAGGTGGGGCTCGGGTGCTAGATAAGTAATGAATTGCTACATTCTAACTAGTCCTTTTGCTACTAGGTGGAGTGATGTTGAAGTCGTCATTTGTTGATTTTTGAGAACCGCATGATTTTTTGGGAAATGTTTTTGATCAACAACCATGTTTTGAACTTTGATATTATCCATTAGGGTCATTATTTTTGAATTTTTGAAGGGTTTTTCAATAGGGTTGGTAAGATTGAAAGAGGTGAAAATTGATTGAGCCATGCAGATCAGATTCTTGACTTAATTCGATTTGATCTTGCAGAAATAAAAGGACACAACTACAGATATAAAATTGATGAGTAAATGTAATTATGGTCAATGGACCAGATTTGATTTGTTGACTGCTAAATTTGATTTTGAAGAGACACTCTTTTAGGAGAAGGATCCCATGCTACAGAGAAGTAGGTGAAACAATCCTTTCATTGATTAAAGGGCCAAGGGAAAATAGGGTTTAATAAAGAAAGGTCATGTCCTTGTGGTTCACCTGCTAGGGTTTTGCCTAAATTGAAGATCAAATGCATTAATGGAAGTTTTATTTTAAGCCCCTTTTTAGTATTTGATTGTGTTTGTGAGTTTCCTTTTGATTTCTTATGAACTAGGATTGTAAGGCATTTCTTATTCATCATAGACTATAAGGTAGATTATAAAATAGTTATAGGCTTCTTTCAAGGAAAGTATAATTCCAAGGAATTATTTCAGAGGGTTTAGGGAAGTTTACAAATATAATAACCTTGTAATGAATTGTTGAAAGTTCTATGTAAGGCATGGATGTATTTCATGGGTTTTGAATTTCTTTTGTTGATATGTTTTAGTGGATACATATTCATCTAGACTCCGTGTTGTTACATTTTAGCATAGGTCAAAGACACAAAATCTTTAAAATCAAATCTAATCTTTTATTTACATGTAAGGCTTACTATGATTTGGTAAACCAAGAAGGTACACCCACCTGAATCTGTGGTGCTCAAATTCAAAAGAGGACCCTAATTCTTAGCGAGTTGGTCTTCTCTTGGCATATTGGGAGTTGTATTATAGAGATTCAAAGGTATTATTTTCCATATGGTAGTCTGCAAGAAAAAGGAACCAACACTGTCCATACATCATTTGGAGTTGTAGCTAATTCAACATGAAAAAAGAAGATCATGAGATACAGACATGCATAAAGTGCCATATGCTTCATCACATTTGCTAAACCACTTTGGTTTTTCTATAAGAAGTGATGGTTCAGTTTTAAGACCCATAGTTACTATAAATAACCCCAACTTGTTAAGATAGATTGTCATAGTAGTTATAGGGTGTGGGTAATGGTACTATGGTTTGATCCATTTTAATGTAGAAAGTAAGATTGTTATATGAAAAAGAAGAGAGGAACATTACACACAAAGAGAGCACAAGAGACCACCCTCCTTTTTAATAGATCATAAATCACCCCCATATATTACAAGTTGGGAACCTTATATTTTAGTGCATTTACAATGCTCGATTTATTTTCCACAGTTTTACAATGTCCAAGAAATTGACCCAAATATTAAAGGTAAAAATAAAATATTAAACTAGCACCAATGTATTATGCTTGAAAAAAAATCCACTTTCAAAAAAATAATGACCTTGATCCGAGATCATATGTGAAAGTTATAGTGGTTTGAAGTTCACAAAATGAAGACTTCCCTTTAGATCTGTTGAAAAAAATTAATTTATGGAACACTACAAATTTTTGAGAAGGAAACAATTATAGCAGTACAAAGAGCATGAAATTATACCCCTTTTAAAAAAAAATTGCACTAAAAATACCTCTGAATGATTGAGAATGAGTCATTTAAAGATTCGATGAAAAAATGAAAAGTGTAGTGGTGAGGGGTCTAAGTAAAGCATCCCGACACAATTTTATCCTGATTTATTGGTTGCATCCAAAAAATAATGAATACCTAGATAGTTTTTTGATGAGCTAAAGAAACATTAGAAAACATTTTTCTTTATCACTTGTAGAAAATGTGGTCACAGTGTAAAAAAATGTCTCTAACAAGGAGAAAATGGCATGTAAAAGTTCCACAATCAGATTTGCATGATCCTTATATCTCCACCATTAGATCTGCATGATCCTCATATAGAAATGTGTTTTTTTAATCCTCCCAAACATAATGAAACAACTAGAAGTGCTTCCAGAATGCTGTAATCATTGAGATCTAATATATATATATATATATATATATATATATATATATATATATATATATATATATATATATATATATATATATATATATATATATATATATATATATATATATATATATATATATATATATATATATATATATATATATATATATATATATATATATATTTGCAAAATAGAGACTACTAGATCTTCATAAATCTTTGTTGTTCTCCAAATCATACAAAACACAACATACATTAAAACAAGATTTTACAAGATCTTTAAATAATCCAATCTTATAAAATAAGCTCTAGCACCATATTAGAAATTGAGAAAATTGATGTAAACCAGAATCTAAGGAAATAGTTAGATCAGACAATTGGAAATAAAATGGACAAAATAAAAATATTAGATTGATGAAGGGTGCTCCCCTTAATACCACAAACACATAACAGAAAAAGAGAAGCAACAACAATAATATGCAAGAACAGAAAAATTGGCTTCTTATTATCTCCACAAATGTGGAATTACAAACTTTCAGAATTACAATATGCAAAGCCACATGGGCATTCCCTTACAATATTCTGTAGGACAAAGCCTCGAACTATTACCCAGAACTATTCTGAACTACCTAAGACAATAATACAGCCTTCCTTATATAGTCAATTTTCCACCGCCTGGGAAGGTTCCAGAATTTTTAGCCAATAAGGCCGACCAAACTTAGAATTATTTTATTTTACATTTTATTACATCATAGTCGGCTCAAGATAACCTTTGAAACCCAAACACAAATTTTGAAGAAAATTATTTTTTGCCATTTTAGGTGGCCCAACTTCCGAAGACCATAAGTCATCACCCGTTGACCCGCTCGGCTATTATAACCCCATTTCATAAATGCCACGAAGTGCTCTACAGGCTTGACTGGCGCAAGCACTTGTCATCCAAATTTTTGACCTCATCCGGGGCCTCTAAAGACTTCAAAACTGAGTTCAAAGTTTTTGTACCCTGCTGCCAATATCGAAAATCTTCAATATCTTCCAATATACACTTGATCTGGCAATGAAACTTTACTGGCAGACTTATATGACCAAAATCAACCTCCAAGAAAGAAATCAGATCATTCTGAGCACATACAAAAATTACCAAAAATAGTAACTTTCCATAAATAGCAACTCTGCACTAAAATAGCCCTTATTAAATATAAAAATAGAAATATTTTTGGGTGATGCAAGATTGCTCTTACACCCAGGATGCTCCTGCATCATAGATAAACATTGTGTAAATTTTCAGAGGCATAATAACACTAAGATAAATCTCCCATATCCTACTATTTCCAATATGTCAAATAGAAACAAGCTAACCTATTTATATAGGAAAGAGCTCGATAGGAAGCATGGACAAGGTTGAGACACATGTCTCAACTTGTAGGAAGTGGAGTCCTGGTAGGACTGAATAATATCCTCTAGAAGAGTTAGAGTCCAAATTGGACTCAACCATATCATTGGAGGAGTTAGAGTTCAAGTAGGACTCAACTATGTCATAGGAGGAGTTAGAGTCAAAGTAGGACTCAATAATATACTCCTAACTAATATCCGATTTAATAATATCTTGCTAATAAATAAGTTCACCTAAGTAAACTTAAGTCAAGAGTAAAATGGAAAAGAACCATTTATTCCAACAATTACACACCCTCTAGGAACACATGAATTTATTTTGATTTCTAGAACAATGAATTAGTGAGGTGACAAATGGGAGAACTTATCCTTAATTATCAATGTTGAGGCTGAAACCCATTAGTACATTGGATAAGAAAATATATAAAGCTGTAATCATCATGGCTAAGTAAGGATTTGAAACTTGGGGGTCACAATAACATCATTACTTGGCCAACACACTATTGGATGAACCCCATTAGTATCTATGATTAATCTGAGAGGCTTCCTACATTGAGGTAAGGTGGGTTTGGGGCTGGATTAGGTTGCGAGGTGTAACTAGTGGAAGAGGAAGAGTTTCTTAAGTGGAAGAAGAAGAGTTCCCAGAGTGGAAGGAGAAGAGCCACCACATCTCTTTAAAAGAGTAGTGCAAAGTGAAGAATTTCACATTTGAATGATGACAAACATAATGCTTTAAAACGTGAAGAGTTGATAAATTTGATCAAAGGGTTTTATTCCTCACAAATTGAGGATTTTTGTATGTAATTTACATGATTTGACTCTTGTTATTTTGATTTTGTGTTTAATTGTAGAGAGTTGCTTTTATTTTAATTTTTTCTATATGGTGAGATTTGTTTGGGAGTGATTTAGGTTTTCCAATATCTGATGGTAAAGTTTGGATTTGTTTACTATTTTTTAAAATTTTATTAAAATTTATAGTTAATCATTTAAAATTATATTTGATTTCAATTTTAATATTTACTATTGTATCATTTTATAGTTTTTTAGTATTAATTAGTGATTAAATGAAACTCTTTTTCCAATAAGAATTTATTATATTTTATATTTTACAATAAATTTAGATTTTGTATTTGATTGACTACTAGATTAAATGAGGTCTTATACACGAGAATTTAGGAATATGAAATCCTAAATTTATTTTTCATTTTACCAGCAAAGTCTGATGAAATTTCTCTGTATGAAAAATCTAATAATATTATTTATTGATATTTGTATTATGTTTATTATCATAAATTAAATTATATTTTATTTTTATATAATATAAATATTAAATATATTAATAATGTAAATAACAAACTTATACATTTAAATTATTCAAATATTATGTTTTAGTGGTTTTAGATCCATGAAGTATGTGAAATATTGTTAAAATAATAACAAAATAAAGAGAGCTAGGAAATTATTTAATTCAATGAGATAGGAATAAGAAGATTTGCCATGAATTAATGTAAAAACTAGGAGCATTCAACAAAGATTCAAGCAACAAAGGAGACAAGATTTTGAAGGGGGAAAAGCATAAAAAAACCCCGTGATATAATGAAAGTGGCAAAAATCTTAAGAATGAGAGAGAGAGAGTGTGTGAGAGGTAAGCTCATACAATAATAATCAAGAAGAAAAAGTATCTCTTCTGAAAAGAGAAGGGGAGTCATCTCTTTTAATAGCGATGTGAGAAAGAAGTTACATTGTAACTCCCATTTCTATGTATGCCACATTTCACTAGTATGTGAGACAAGTGTATGATTCCTCATAAGGAGGAATATCTATTTTCCTTAATAAAAGAAATTACAAAAAAGACATGTCCTCCACCTTGGTTTATCCTTACATATTTAACCAAGGAAAGATTAAATTCTAACACCCCCTTTTAATCTTTACTTGGGGTATTACAAAAATCTGCAACTGGATTATCCTTCTTGTAGTAGAGGAGGAAAACTTGTGTTTCTTCACTTTGAGTTGATATGAGGTGATGGTGCAATGATAAATGCTTGGATCTTGAAATAGGATTCCTTTGATTTTTGTAATGCAAGAGTGTAGGTGTTTGTGGATATAGGCCCAAATCTTTAAGTAAACTTTGAGATTGTTCGTTGTTACTTGTCCAAGAAAGATCACCTGAATCTACAAAAAAATAAGAACCATGAGGGGATCTCCGATTATTGGGATTTCCTCCTAAAATTGAATCAGTAGAAATTGAATGTGAATCATCAAATGCAATTTGATCATAAAGAGGTTTTGTAAATGAAATGGATTCATTACTAGATACATAATAAAGGATAGAAATAAGACAATCACCATCAATAATATCATCAAGAAGATTAGAGTTTAGTGAAGGAGGTTGGTCCTCCATAATAACCATTTGAGTGTCACAAAATTCATGATCTACTTTGGAGCAAATAGGAATATAATCTCCTGTAATACATAAGGGTAAGGTGACATTGATAAACATATTAATAATTGCATCTTCTTGTTCTAAATTAGAATAAGTATAAGAAACGTAAGTTTTCCTCCTCTACTACAAGAAGGATAATCCAGTTGCAGATTTTTGTAATACCCCAAGTAAAGATTAAAGGGGGGTGTTAGAATTTAATCTTTCCTTGGTTAAATATGTAAGGATAAACCAAGGTATCCTATTATATTTATCCTCTAGTCCAAGTGGGAGGACATGTCTTTTTTATAAAGAAGAGTTGTAGCTAGATAAATGAAATAATAAAAAGAAGATGATGAACAGAGCCAAGATAGAAATATCTCCAAACCTGCACAAAATAAATCAATAATGTATCCAATAGATAAACTGGGTTTGGTGCTAAACCAACCAAACCCTAAAAAAATTTCAATTTTTTCTACTTAATCAGATTAGACAAAAAAAGTACTAGCAATAAACTCTCTCAAGAGTCTCCGATATTGGAGTGCTTCAAGATATGGTAGCTCCTTCATCTGTACACTCAATAATGGATTAAACCAACCTACTCTGATACCATGTTAAAATAATAACAAAATAAAAAGAGCTAGAAAATTGTTTCATTCAATGAGATAGGAGTAAGAAGATTTACCATAAATTAATGCAAAAACTAGGAGCATTCACCAAAGATTCAAGCAACAAAGGAGACAAGATTTTGAAGGGGGAAAAATATAAAAAAACCCTGTGATATAATGAAAGTGACAAAAATCTTAAGCATGAGAGAGAGAGAGAGAGAGAGAGAGAGAGAGAGAGCCAAGCTCATACAATAATAATCAAGAAGAAAAAATATCTCTTCTGAAAAGAGAAGGAGAGCCATCTCTTTAAATAGAGATGTAAGAAAGGAGTTACATTGTAACTCCCATTTCTGTGTATGCCACATTTCACTAGTGTGTGAGACAAGTGTAGGATTCCTCATAAGGAGGAATATCTATTTTCCTTAATAAAAAAAATTACAAAAAAAATATATCCTCCCACTTGGACTAGAGGACGAATACAATAGGATACCTTGGTTTATCCTTATATATTTAACCAAGGAAAGATTAAATTCTAACAAATATATGCATACATTGTTTGAATCAATTTCCCTTCCTACAATATAAGATTGTAGTTTATTTAGATTATTTTTTATCATTTGCAGATTAAGGTGTGAAGGTTATCTATTCAACAAACAAATTACTAGATGTACAAATTTTATTTTAATATGATATGTCTAGGCATTATTTTACATAAATTATCTAAAATATAGATATGCTAATTAACTTTCATATGATTCATTTAACCAAGAGGAATATGCTTAAACATTATCTTGCTTTTTTTAACAAGTTTTTGAATCTTAGATTTGAATGGAATGTCTTTATCGATGACATGCAATTGTGTATTATGACAAGTAGTTTTAAAAATTTATAGTAAGAAGTGGAATGTTAGCAAAAGATTATTATATTACATTGTTTATGATTATACAATTGCTACCATTACATAATTATGGTTGAAATGACTATATTCCAACTACGTATAAAAATGATATAATTTTATTCAATAATATCATTCTCTCACAAATGGATATTAGTCATGAACATTGTATTTAATTTTTTTTAAAAAAATTAAAGAAGACATGATAGGATGTTTTATGTAAAGTTACTGGTCAATGAAAAATCATCATTTAAATACTCATAATTGACAAGAATGACTTCTAACATGAAAAGGAACATCTGAAGTACCATCGTTAGCATCATGTAATGGCTGTACACAAGAGCCTCTCCTCCTGCAGAAGTTGAAAATGTCTTTTATCCATACGAGGTGTGCCGACAAAAAGACGCGTAGCAAGGTCATTAACGATCTTCTACTTAACCTAATGACACCAAATATGATCCATCACTGTTGGGGTTAAACAACTAATTGAAACTACATATGAAAACTATTTCCAGTTTCTTAAAGCTTACCCTGTCGATTAAAATACTAGACCCTTTCACAGAAACAAGAAAAAAATAATATACAATAACACTCCTTTTACTGATCATTTACTTTGCAGGCTGCTGCATGGGTATATACTGTAATAATTACCTTGAATCATTAAATTGAATAGCATTTAAAAGATATTCATAACCACTACTCTTAAATTTGAATTTGTAAACGATTTATGATCTACATGCATGACAGTGCTTTGTTGGCAACCTTTTAAAGGTCTAACGACAATGTTATAATCTCACAATGCAATCTGCAATTTAATCAAGTGGGAAGATGGATAACAGTGAGGAAAATGCATATCTGCCGAAGAGAACTTCCATAAAAATAGCAGAGAAGAAATGAAAATTCTATTATCCATCAAAATGTAGACAACTTTCATGGGGATTTAATAGAACTCACAGAAATCGGAAAACTAAAACAAAAATATGGTATAAAGCAAAACTAGCTGCTGTGTGAGTTAGTTCATTCAAAACAATCTGCGCTGGTTATGCTCAGTTTAAACATTGCGTTTCATTAGATCCATTAAATGACAGAAAGATCCTAAAAATCTTATTTCAGAAAAACCTAAACGTTTTCCAGACCACTTTCAGATGCACGCAGCTTGGCACGTTGCAATAGCATTTATTTTAACTACTGATAAACATGCTCATTGGATCGTGCCAAACTGCGGCTTCTCAAAGGAATCGGCATTTTTCTCCCAATCCAAGCTGCAATGAATAAATTAGAGGGTTGCATGGGTATTTATAGGAAGCCAAAAACATAAAATAAAATCTGTAAAGAGATTTCTTCTCTTAGTATTGGGGGGACCAATGTATTGCGTGGCGGGCCACAGCGCTCAGTTGAATGCCATTCCCACCGCACATCTTTTTCCAAAAATTTTATTCAACAAAACCTCATCACAGACTATAATTGCAATGGATTATTTTGGATTTCTCCTGAAGCTTTTTCAATATATCAATTATACAGGCCTTTCGAGCCATTGTTTACAGTGGAAAAAATGGCATCATTTTGTATATAAGTGTATACTATATTCCTTTGAATTAATTTTATTTTATGTATTGGATGAGCCTATTAAGGAACTGTTGGAGCATTGAATTTTTGTGAAACTAAAGATGGAAAGTTCCTATAAACACAATACTAAATTTATGTAAATGAATTGTTTCAGTTAATTAAAGTACAATACTTACTAATTACTATTAAAACTGTTATAAATTATTATTATTACAGATATTTTTAAAATATTGTGAAATCCTAATATTTACAGTGTTTGTCTAGTTTGTCACACTAACGCTAGAATTGTCAAATTTCAGTATTTGACAATTTTGAAAGTTTTCTGGAAAATGGTTTTTGGAATATGGCTAGAACCATTTGGTTCATCTGGGATTTATCTCAAATTCATAATGAGAAGATGGAAAATGTTGTTTGCATATAGATTTCAAAATATTATAAATTTTGCTTTACTCCCAATTTCTATTTAAGTGGAATTGGAATTGATTTTCCAATTGGTTTTTGGAATATGGCTAGAACCATTTGGTTCACCTGGAATTTATCTCAAATTCATAATGAATGAGAAGATGGAAAATGTTGTTTGCATATCAATTTCAAAATATTATAAATTTTGTTTTACTCCTAATTTCTATTTAAATGGAATTGGAATTGATTTTCTAATTACACCTATTTAGATTGAAGATTCAAATGCTGGTTTTGGGGGGTAAATGGGAATTAACAAACTCCTATTCCAGTTTCATATTTTGAACTCAAACATTGAAAATGTCAATTTTAGAATTTAACAATCCCAATTCTAATCTAATTCCAATAAACAAACGACAATAAACAAGACATTTAATGCCTTTTCCAACAACTATTTGGAAATTTAAGCGGAGCAAGTACATTTTCGAGTGGATGAAAATAATTAAATTAATAACATTCTGTACTAATATGTTTTGCGTGTTAATGTCGGTAGGGCACTGTTGTTGGGGCGGTGTCATTAAGAAAAGCGAGTTAAAATAAAAAGTGGGCATTCCATTAACCTCTTTTGTTTTGCTATTCAAAACTGTGCGTGTTAATTCACAGGAATAATGATGGCCAATAGGGAAAGTAAATAGCGATTGATGGAATGGTTTTTCAGTGTTAAAAGAAGAATTACGTAGGCTTTTATGAGAAAGCTTTACCCTCGGATAGTCGATGTTGATTTGACATCTTTATGCATATTTGTGCTATTGTCATTCGGCATTGTTTTCTATTACTGAAACATACATGATTTGTTATTTTTTTAAAAAAAGGATAGAAACATATAAATAAAGAAGTCTGAAAAGATTACATGTGGAATTTTCAAGAAGCTTATTACAGAATTTTCAATCACAAAGAATTGAGAGAAAATAAAAAATATACCAATCAAGTAATGCCATTTTGAAGAGGTTGAAGGAATTGTGGGGATTGATTAGAAAAACGGACTCTCAAGATTTTATAATATTCTATCTACTATTGGAAAGTCTCTTTCAACAGGGATTATGTAACAACACCCTATTTGTAAGAAACATGAAAAAAATAGAATCAAAGTTTTAAGAAAATACAAAGCATAATATATTTTTCCAAGGCACTTAGGGTTTCAATGATACAAAATTTAGTATGATCCTATAGAATCTAACAAGTCATACATCCATGTCATGTGGACTATATCATACTATCTACCATGTTTTCTATTTATTTTTTAAAAGTATGTAAAATATATATTTTGTATGTAATCTTTTTTACTAGTAGTATACATCATTTATAGTTTGTATTATACACATATTTTCCTTACAATTTACAGAATATTGAAAGTATACACGTACTACATTTTTTGTTACAATATAAATAGTTTGTATTATACACACATTTCCCTTACAATATATACGATACTTAAAGTGTACACACACTACGATTATGTTGGAGTTTTTTTCATCAACATTTTTTATTACACAATTTTTTGGCCCAAGTGATTGGCAAATGGAAGAGTGACATAACATATATAGAGGTACTTTGAATGACTGTAGTGAGCATCTAGAGCTTACCAACATTTCTTAGGAGAGAACCCTTCCATGATGCCAGTTTTGATTGAACATGTTCAATAAGACTAGTCCAAACAATATGATCAACTTTTCCTACTGACAAAGGCATTCCAAGATAATTTGAAGGAAAAAAAACAATCTTTCAGTCAAGGATGGATGCAATCCTATTTTGTATGTCCCTCAAGGTGTTGAAAAAAAATAAGGCACTTCTATGAAAGTTAATTTTTTGACGAGACACTGAAGCATGATTTTGAAGAAGATTTTTCCATCATCGAGCCTCCGTTATAGTGGTCTCACCCATAAAAAAAGTATCATTAACAAACTATTGATGAGATAGCATAACCAGAGCCGAGAACAGATTAAAATACACAAGAGGACCAACCTCGATCAGCCTAGAAATATTCCTACGAAGAGCATTTGCTAGAATTATAAAAAAGTAGGGAGAGAGAGGATCATCTTGACATAGACCTCTGGAAGTTGAGAAGGATCCTTTGGGACAACCATTTATGAGCACAAAATTCTAGGTGAGTAGAAAGAGGTCTCAATAAGAGAAATAATCTTCCCATTTAAACTGACTCTTCTGAGAATCGTGTTGGTGTCCAAAAATGACGCTTATGCTCTAACAGGCTGCTAATATACCCTCAAATGGATTTTAGGAATGGTTAGCTCCAAAATTGCTATCAGGTCTTAGGGTAACTGGACCAACTATAGGGACTTAAAATGCCCACTTCTGCTTCTGGCTCTACAAAACCAAGGCGGGTGCACCTAACCTAGTATAAAATAGACCTCATACACCAAGAACTAGGTTCATATAGCAGATGAATGGATAGCAAGAAAGTACTGAATGTCAACCACACACTCATTGACTCTCCATTGTTATGGGTAGGAACCTTATACAACCAAATGTTGAAAACTTAAAGAATGGTTCTTAATTTATGCTTTTGAATTATAACAACCAATCAGGACATGTCAACAAAGAAATACTTATCTAGGCCAGTGCCTCATCCATTGGGTAAATTTTCTTAGATAGATCATACACACACACCAACATTATATCTGAGATTCACATAGACAAGAGATAGACCTATGTCTCATCTAGAGCATCATTTAATCTAATCCTAGATTAGAACTAAAAAATGAAGACATATACATGGATAAACATGCAGTGAGCTAGAAAACTCAAAATCTATCTGCAATGACACAGAGGAGAGAGAAGAGTCATATATCTGTATTAAGTTTGAAAAATTCTCAAGTGCATACAATCCATCCAAAGGAAAACTGCTTGCAAACTCAGCTTAGACCTGTAACTTTCTTTCAAATTGCCAAAAAATTAAGATAGGGCATTACAATTCAGACTGGCAGAAGACTCACAACAAAAAAGTTTTGAAACTCTAAGTCCCAATGCCTCAAAATGATCATAAAAAATCCCTTTATACCAGGGTTACAATGCAAGCATAATGATCATTTCAAAATCAAAATCCACCTAACCCCCTCAAGGAGTAAACACAGACAAGACAGGGACTCGACCATAGCATGCAAGCTCAAACAGTCAAATCCACCAGCTGCAAACACTTCTCAAGCTCAAAACCACATGGCACCAGGTACACAATCACCTCTGCAAACAACCACCAAGCACCCTGGAGCACACTGCAAACAGCCTCTCACCAAACAGGGTCAAATCTGGCATTCAATTCTGCAAACAATGGTACCCCCTGTCTCTCAGAAATTCAAATTCAAACTGCAACGGCTACAAGCACCTGGCAGGATCAATGTTCTCTAGCTGTTTCCCCTAGTTGGGAAACCGCGTTGCCAAATCTCTCACTGCCACAGGAATCCGGGCTCCATTACATGGTTGGTCACATGATCACAAGCCGTGGAAATGGCCCTTGCAATCATGCGACCGCAGTCTTTTAACCACAGTTGACAATCGGTCCCAAATCCTCTACAAAGCCTCCGGCCATATCACCCCCGCAACCGTGAAAAATAGTCAGTTAGTCGCATGATCGCATAACCCAGAAATGAGTTATGCGAATATGCAACAACCCGCAAACTGTAATAGCCAAATCCTCTACCGCCACTACTAGAACACCGGCTTGAGCCTATCTGGTGAACTAACAACTGAAGAATTCTCACCAAATTGTGCAATACTTTATTTCATCGCCACAAGACCTAGCGATCACGCTACCATTGTTTGCTGAATCGCCAAAAGAACTAGGACATCACCAAATCTTTCCACGAATGAGAGAAAAGCCCAAACTTTATCGACACCGCTAGATCCCTTTGTCTGGACCGCCAAAACCAAGTCCCCACCCGGGGCTGCGTTTAAAAATCCACCACCCTACCAGCCTGGACAAATCAGAAACCGCCACGCGTCCACTCACAACAGGAGCCGACCAAACAACCAGACAAGCCCCAGGGACATGTGGTGCCCTGTCACATAATCGCATAGCTCGAAAATGGGCTATGCAAACATGCGACAGCTCGCAAACATTAACCGCCACCGGTTAACACCATCGCCACCGCACTGCCAAGGACATGTGTCACCTAGTCGCATGATCGCATAGCCGAGAAAAAGGCTATGCGATCATGTGATAGCCAATAGGAAGCTGCCACATCACCGCACTCTGGGACATGAAACCACAATGAGATCACATTGCTATTGAGCCCCAGGGACACATGGCTCCCTGTCGCATGATCGCATAGCCCAGAAATGGGCTATGCGATCATGCGACAACTTATCACAGGCTGCCACATGTCCACATTTGGGACCACACCAAAGAAGCCAAACCCATCTGGAGGATCAGACGGTTGTCACAAAAGCGCATAGCCCTAACATGTCCTTTGCACTTTAACGACAACCGTTGATCTTCTGACATGTCAGGACCTGCTGTGCCTTTGAAAAAATAGGTCCCACCACCATCGCACTTGTGCACTTAGCAAAGAAGACCGCTAGGCAGCTAAAAAGGATCGGGACCCACATGGCCACATGGCAAGCAGTCGCATGATCACATGTCAGAAAGATCTGACATGTGGCCATGTGACAGCTAATAGGGAAGAAGTTGGACCCACCACCCGGTCAGACATGTGCAGTTAGAGAAAATGCCATTGAACCGGGAACAAGTGCAGGGTTGATAACACATAGGGCTTCCGATGACAGAGGATCAAAAAGACACAAAAATTTTGACATGTCAACAGGCAAGCAAGGAAGCCGAAAACACACAGAGTTTTCGATGGTAAAAGATAAGCGAACCAAATAGGAAGCACAAGGTTGAAAACAACACACATGTTGAAAACAACGTGGATTTTTGAAAACACAGTGGGTTTTTGACACTGTGGTAAAATTTAAAGAATTTTCCCATAGACCTTAAACTTTGAATATCTTTTTGGATTTTATGATTCAGCATGTGCAAATTTGACCATAACTTGGTGACAACACAAGGAACACAGGGCAAGAGGCAAAATAAGAAAACTTGCAAGGAAAAAAGGCCATTTTCAAAGGATTTTGCAATGATAGAAAATGGGCCTAACACTGGCTCTAGTTGGGGACGATGGGTAACTTGTGCCCATGCAAGAATTCATAATCACTGGGAGAGCAGACCACCAACTGGGCAAAACAAGGAACCCAAAAATAGGCAACCGAACAAGGAAAGGAAACACACAGTAGAAAAGGGAAAGACTATTTACAGAGTATACATTTTTTACAAAAACCAGTAGCAACAAACATGAGTTAGTTCCTACCTCTATCAAAAATCTGATTTTCATTTCTTCCTCCATGAGGAACACCAGACACTTTGTTTTCATTTGTCTCCATAGGCTTGTCAACATGTTCAACCTGCAAATCAGGAAGAACAAAGAATCTTTCTTCACAGTGCATGTAAAAACTTTTGGCACTCTCTTCTCCTTGCTCACTATGAAGAAACAAATCAGTATACCCATGAACAACACCATCAGAAGAGAACCTACTCTTCTTCATTGATTCATGTATGCCATCAATTGGAAACACAAAGCACTCATATTCTGCCTGCTGAAAAGCCTCATCTAGACCCTGTCTTTGCATTTTCCCAGGTGCAACCAGCTGGACCTCAAATGAAAAGTCAGATTGATACCGATAGCTGGAGAATGAGCATCCTGATTCAACTGAATCTAAGACCTCCACATATTCTTCAAACAGAGGATTAATTATTCCATGCAATGCACCATGCTGAACATCATGACATAAAATGGGTTGATAATCAAATTCTTCACTATATAAAGGATTGGAAAACACCTTAAAATCAGCACCCATCTCAACCTCATGGAAACCTATAGCACATGAAGAAACATCAGAACCAGATGAAGACTCACTGATATCACATTCAAACACCATTTCCTTGTCTTCATACTCCTCACTAATGGAGTGTTCACTTCCACTACTACTCTCCTCCTCCCATGCCTCATCTGATTCACATGAAGACACATCAGCATCACTGCCTTCATCATCCTCACCTGAATAGCCACTACAATCATATTCAGACATTTCTGAATAAATGGAGGATCCTACACACCTTGACCTTGATTCTTCCTCAATTTCACAATCTGAATACTCTTCTGACCAAGACTCATCAGAAGAAGTACCCTCAGCACTAGAGATGGATTGCCCTGGAATACAACATTCATTCCCCTTTTGCTAATGGTCCCTTTGCAACCTTTTCCATTCATCATCATCAGCAAACTTCTCCAAGAACAACCACTTAAACTCAGTCAAAGAAGAAATGCATTTTGGGGGCAGATTTAGATACCAATTAGATGCCACTCCCTTGAGGGATCTCCCAAAAAACATCATGCTCACATCCTCATCCAAAATCTGATATTCTATAATGAATCTATAAAATGCTAAGACATGTCTGACTGCTGAATCAAACTTACAATCAAAGGAAGGAATCAAAGCCAAAAGCTCACTAGGAAAAGAGTGAGGGGACTTTCGAAGAGCATAGCTCAGAGGCCTATCCAACCTGAGAAAACCCAACAGCCTAGACTGACTTTTCCCCTGATTTTCCATTTGATTTAATGCAAGATGAGAGCCACTCATCTTATCTCAGTCTTCCCTCTATGTTTGCACTAAATACTTGATAGGGAAACATTGTAATCATAAATACCTAGAATTTGCAGCAGAAAGCTTTGCTGACTGGAAGGCAGGGCAGATTTTGAATTCACCATGGAACTCCATCATATTTTGCAATGTAGAGCTGCTCCCAATCAACACAAAACTCCAAGTAACTCACTGTTTATCAGAAAGAACATTGATCAAATAGAGACAAATCAGAGCTGCCATTCACAACTATGTTAGAAAATTTTTCAAATGCTAATTTTGTATCTGACTCTTTCTAGACTCTCCCCAGCAGAGTCACCATCTTGTTGGTGTCCAAAAATGATGCTTATGCTCTAACAGGCTGCCAGTATACCCTTAGATGGATTTTAGGAATGGTTACCTCCAAAATTGCTATGAGGTCTTAGGGTAACTAGACCAACTATAGGGACTTAAAATGCCCTCTTTTGCTTCTGGCTCTACAAAACCAAGGCGGGTGCACCTAACCTAGTATAAAATAGACCTCATACACCAAGAACTAGGTTCATATAGTAGATGAATGGATAGCAAGAAAGTACTGAATGTCAATCTCACACTCATTGACTCTCCATTGCTATGGGTAGGAACCTTATACAACCAAATGTTGAAAACTTAAAGAATGGTTCTTAATTTATGCTTTTGAATTATAACAACCAATCAGGACATGTCAACAAAGAAGTACTTATCTAGGCTAGTGCCTCATCCATTGGGAAAATTTTCTTAGGTAGATCACACACACACACACCAGCATTATATCTGAGATTCAAAGCCATAAACACATCTATAATCCCCTTTACTACTTATATGAAATCCTCACATAGACAAGAGATAGACCTATGTCTCATCTAGAGCATCATTTAATCTAATCCTGGATTAGAACTGAAAAATGAAGACATATACATGGATAAACATGCAGTGAGCTAGAAAACTCAAAATCTATCTGCAATGACATAGAGGAGAGAGAAGAGTCATATATCTATATTAAGTTTGAAGAATCCTCAAGTGCGTACAATCCATACAAAGGAAAACTTCTTGAAAACTCAACTTAGACCTGTAACTTTCTTTCAAATTGCTAAAAAATCAAGACAAGGCATTACAATTCAGACTGGCAGAAGACTCACAATAGAAAAGTTTTGAAAATCTAACTCCCAATGCCTCAAAATGATCATAAAAAATCCCTTTATACCAGGGTTACAATGCAAGCATAATGATCATTTCAAAATCAAAATCCACCTAACCCCCTCAAGGAGTAAACACGGACAAGACAGGGACTTGACCACAGCATGCAAGCTCAAACAGTCAAATCCACCAGCTACAAACACTTCTCAAGCTGAAAACCACATGACACCAGGTACACAATCACCTCTGTAAACAACCACCAAGCACCCTGGACCACACTACAAACAACCTCTCACCAAAAAAGGTCAAATTTGGCAATCAATTCCGCAAACAATGGTACCCCATGTCTCTCAAAAATTCAAATTCAAACTGCAACGGCTACAAGCACCTGTTGGGATCAATGTTCTCTAGCTGTTTCCCCCAGTCGCGCAACCGTGTTGTCAAATCTCTCACCGCCACAGGAATATGGGTTCCATTACATGCTTGGTTGCATGATTGCAAGCTGCGGAAATGGCCCTTGCAATCATGCGACCGTGGTCTTTTAACCACAGTTGACAATTGGTCCCAAATCCTCTGCAAAGCCTCCAGCCATATCACCCCTGCAACCGTGACAAATAGTTGGTTAGTTGCATGATCACATAACCTGGAAATGGGTTATGTGAACATGCGACAACCTGCAAATTGTAACTGCCAAATCCTCTACCGCTGCTACCGGAACACCGGCCCGACCCTATCTGGTGAACTGGCAACCGAAGAATTCTCGCCAGATCGTGCAATAATTTATGCCATCGCCACAAGACCTAGTGATCACGCGACCATTGTTCGCTGAATCGCCAAAAGATCTAGGGTATCACCAAATCTTTCTATGAATGAGCGAAAAGCCCAAACTTTATCAGTACCGCCAGATCCCTTTGTTCGGACTGCCAAAACCAAGACCCCAGTCAGGCCTACATTTAAAAATCCACCACCCTGCCAGCCTAAACAAATCAGAAACCACCACGTGTCCACCCACAACAGGAGCCAACCAAATAGCCAAATGGGTCCCAGCGACATGTGGTGCCCTGTCACATGATCGCATAGCCTGAAAATGGGCTATGCGAACATGCGACAGCCCGCAAGCATTAACCACCACCGGTTAACACCACCGCCACCGCACTACCAAGGACATGTGTCACCTAGTCGCATGATCGCATAGCCGAGAGAAAGGCTATGCGATCATGCGATAGCCAATAGGAAACCACCACATCACCACACTGTGGGACATGAAACCACAACTAGATCACATTGCTGCCGAGCCCCAGGGACACATGGCACCTTGTCACATGATCGCATAGCATGAAAATGGGCTATGCGATCATGCGACAACTTATCATAGGCTGCCACATGTCCACCTTTGGGACCACAGCAAAGAAGCCAAACCCATTCGGAGGATCAGACGGTTGTCACAAAAGCACATAGCCCTGACATGTCCTTTACACTTTAATGACAACTATTGATCTTCTGACACGTCAGGACATGCTGTGCCTTTGGAAAAATAGGTCCCACCACCATCGCACTTGCGCACTTAGCAAAGAAGACCGCCAGGCAGCTGAAAAGGACTGGGACCCACACGGCTAGGTGGCAAGCGGTCGCATGATCACATGTCAGAAAGATCTAACATGCGGCCATGTGACAGCCAATAGGGAAGAAGCTAGACCCACCACACAATCAGACATGTGCAGTTAGAGAAAACACCATCGAACTGGGAACAAGTGTGGGGTCGAAAACACATAGGGCTTTAAATGACAGAGGATCGAAAACACACAAAAATTCTGACACATCAACAGGCAAGCAAGGAAGCTGAAAACACATAGAGTTTTCGATGGTAAAAGATAAGAAAACCAAACAGGAAGCACAAGGTCAAAAACAACACACAGGTCAAAAACAACATGGATTTTTTAAAACACAGTGGGTTTTCGACACTCTGGTAAAATTTAAAGAATTTTCCTGTAGACCTTAAACTTTGAATATCTTTTTAGATTTTATGATTCAACATGTGCAAATTTGACCAGAACTTGGTGACAACACGAGGAACACAGAGCAGGAGGCAAACCAAGAAAACTTGCAAGGAAAAAAGGCCATTTTCAAAGGATTTTGCAATGACAGAAAATGGGCCTAACTAATCACTGAGAGAAATCCCACCAAATGAAGTCATAGGCTTTATAAATATAAAGCTTCAAAATTATACTCTCCTTTTTACTTTTCTGCATAGAGTGAAGAGCCTCATGAATTGTAAGAATAACATCAGTTATCTATCTTCTAGAAAAAATTCCTTTCTAGTGAGGATGGACCCACTTGTTAAGGTGAGGCTTGATTCTATTTATAATCAATTTGGATAGAATTTTATAGATACTATTGCAGATACTATTTATACTCATTTTTTATATGATATACTTATTGCCCAAATTTTTCTTTTTCTGCAAATTTGGCCAAGTTTCCAAGGTCTCTATTTTATTATGCCCTACTGCAACTTGTTTTCATTTGTGAAGTAGATCTACAAGGTTTTGTGATTTGTGATCTAAACCTTATGTTCTTCAATATGTCACCATGCTCTAGCTCTGATCACATATGCTAATTCATAATACCCTTAGTGATTTTCAAGTTTTAATTTTGCAAGAAATACTGGTGTCGCAGAGTTCTAGAAGATTGTTCAAAGTGTCGAAAACCCTCTGTGTTTTCTACCTTTTGGTCTGAAAGCTTAGTGTGTTTTCAACCTTCCCTCTGAAAGCTCAGTGTGTTTTCAACTCCTACGCTTCACACTTCTTCCTCTGGCAGCATTCATTTCATAAGCGCGCAACTCCAACAAGTGGGGCCCAGTTGGTTTTCGGCAAGCTGTTATGTGGGTTGTCGCATGATCGCATAAGTCCTTTTCCCCTTATGTGACCATGCGACTAACCACTGATGGTCCTGTTGAAGAATGCTAGCGGTTTGTCGCATGATCACATGGCCCCTTTTTAGGCTATGTGAACATGCGACTAGCCATTAGTATAGCATGTGGCCCTGTAGATTCAAGATCTACGGTGGTCGCATGTTCGCATGGGATCTTCCGATCCCATGCGATCATGCAGCCACTATTGGATCCTTCTGGTGTTTCAGGCATTTTATCATGGGTCCAGCCAATGTGGTCAGTTCCAGTTGGTCCATGTGGTATAGTTGGCATTCTTGTGGGCCCAGATATCTTATGTGGTAGTGGAGGCAGATCCAAAGAAGGCTTGTCACATGATCTCATGCAGTTTTTTCACCGCATGCGATCATGCGACCAACATTTTTTTGAAAAGGTAGTGTGATCTCGCGCCTGGGTTTTTTGCTAGTGTTTGTTTGCAGGCCATGTGAGAAGTGGAGATAGATTCTAAAATGCTTCTTGCATGATCACATGAAGGTTTTTGAGCTCATGTGATCATGCGACCAGTGTTATTTCAAGGTAGTGTGTTTCTTTTGTAGGTTGTCTTCTGCAGGGATGTTTGCAGGCGCGGGTAGCTCAAAGAATTTATGTTGCAGGACATACACAGTTATGGGAAAATGATGAAGAAGTCTGGGTGGCCGTCAAGGGTCAATTCTTGTCTTGGGAAGGTACCAGTTAGCATTCATGGTAAGGCTTGTTGCAGGGTAGATGATGAATCCAGGTTGTTTATCTGCAGCCAATGTAGTACACAGATGGGCACGAGAACAAGATATCTAATTAGACATAGTGTTTCAGATATATATTTATGATCAGTCTTGTTTGACCTAGGGTTTGTTATTATATTGTAAAATCTTGTAACCTTGGTTAGAATTTTAACTCCTGCTTGCGTGCAGTGAGTGTTGTATATATTGTTTTTTGGAGCCTTTAGTGCTCAGAGTTTGCAATTTGTAAAAGAGATTTTCTCTTTCTTGGGGAGTTATCCATGGCATTTGTTCTACCCTCTGGCTCTTACAACTTGTAATCTTTCATTGAAATCTCAGGTTTAATAGAGGCTATCCGTGGCATTTGTTCTGCCCTCTAGTCTTTCCCTTATCTATATTTCTCTTATTGAATGTAATATATTAGCTTTATTGGAGAAGTCTTGGAGTTCCAGAGCCCTTCTTTCTTTCAGCTTATATGTGTACTACTGTGTATGATCTGATTTGAGTGAGTTTGTGGGTATTAATCAGCCCCTTGTCATTCTATCTCATTCTCGTGCCCTTTTGCTGAAGAGAATGTTTGCATGCAAGTCATAGGTTGTGTCTTATGTCCAGGCCCTCCTATGAAATACTTATGCAAGCCTGTTTAGAGAGATTGTGTTCTATTAGATTCAAGAGCCTTCATGCTGATTTAGCCAGTGTATTGTATTCATTTCATTTCGGTGCATCACCTAGTAGGTAGTTTTCTTTCCTATTATTTCCCTTTCATGCACTCCTTCTAACCCTTTCCCTTCAAAGTTTACTTTCCTATTAAGAGAAAACTAATGTGATAATCCAAGAGGAACCAGCCTAGAACCTGGAGGTTTCATCTCGGTCCCACAGCCTTGAGATGATTCCCATGTTATACTGAGTTATCAAGACCAGTAGAGCTTGAACAGAGGCACAAAAAAATCAGTGTATAACAATTCTGGCACTCCCAGTGGGACTGAAGTTCATATTCATGTTAAAAATTATGCTATCTTTGATATACTGATTGCATAATATAGACCTTTCAGAGGTTAATATTCAAGTATATTTGGTGACTCAGCTTTGGTCACCATGACGAGCCAAAGCAAGGAGGATGATGGTAACATTGTAGAGGAGTGTTTTGATCACATCATAGAAGATTTTTGAGCAAAGCTTGATACCATTGAAAGAGTTGTTCCTATGAGCCTTCCTCAGGCTAATAGCTTAGAAGAGCTATTAGCTTTTCAAGCTGAAGAAGAGAATGATCCTCTAACTACAGAAGAAGAGATGGTATGGAAAACCATCGTGGAGGGTGCCATCATAGATTCACTCCTTGGTGACCAGAGGCCCATTCAGTTTTTTTAGCCTCCTTGGGAGAATGTCAGCTCTGATCTAGACTACGAATTTCAAAGGTTGATATGCCAGGTAGTTCAGTATATTTTTGTTTCCCACTTTCTCTTTGTTAGCATCAAATGCACAAAGTGTAATACCCTAAGGAGAAAGGGTAGCTACTTTTCACAACTAGTGTATGGTTTTGTTTGACCAAGTCCTTGCACTAGTTAGTTTAGGATAGGTTAGCTTCCTTACTTTCTAGATTAGTTTTTCCTACCTTCCAAGAAGTGCTCGAGCATAGTTTTTTTTGTCTCCCTGTCGATATTTTTGTGTTCCTGATATGACCCCATGCCCAATAGATTGCTTCAAAGGCTACTGGTCTAATGTCTAGCAGGTTGACATCTCGTAGAAGTCACCAAAATGTTGCCCAAATTTTTACTTTTCTGCAAATTTGGCCAAGTTTCCAAGGTCTCTGATTTATTCTGCCTTGCTGCAACTTGTTTTCATTTGTGAAGTAGATCTACAAGGTTTTGTGATTTGCGATCTAAACCTTATGTTCTTCAATATGTCACCATGCTCCAACTTTGATTGGATGCACTAATTCATAATACCCTCAGCGATTTTCAAGTTTTAATGTCGTAGGAAATATTGGTGTCGCAGAGTTCCAGAAAATTGTTCAAAGTGTCGAAAACCCTCTATGTTTTCTACCTTTTGGTCTAAAAGCTCATTGTGTTTTTGACCTTCGCTCTAAAAGCTTAGTGTTTTTTCAACTCCTGCGCTTCGCACTTCTTCCTCTGGCGGCATTCATTTCATAAGTGCACAACTCTGACAAGTGGGGCCTAGTTGGTTTTCAGCAAGTTGTTATGCGGGTTGTCGCATGATCGCATAAGTCCTTTTCCCCTTATGTGACCATGTGACTAACCGTTGATAGTCCTATTGAAGAATGCTAGCAGTTTGTCACATGATCACATAGCCCTTTTTTAGGCTATGTGAACATGTGACTAGCCGTTAGCCGCACTTATAAGCCTACAGTTTGGTGACATGCCCGTGTTTCATTGGTCGGCTGGTGGCATGGTCTATGGTAGGCCGAAAGTATAGTATGTGGCCCCGTAGATTCAAGATCTATGGTGGTCGCATGTCCACATGGGATCTTTCGATCCCATGCGATCATGCGAACACCGTTGGATCCTTCTGGTGTTTCAGGCATTCTATCGTGGGTCTAGCCAATGTGGTCAGCTCCAATTGGTCCACGTGGTATAGTTGGCATTCTTGCGGGCCCAGATGTCTTATGTGGTAGTGGAGGTAGATCCAAAGAAGGCTTGGCGCATGATCACATATAGGTTTTTCACCACATGCGATCATGCGACCAACATTTTTTTAAAAAGGTAGTTTGATCTTGGGCCCGAGTTTCTTGCCAGTGTTTGTCTGTAGGCCATCTATAAAGCGGAGATAGATTCTAAAAGGCTTGTCACATGATCACATGAAGGTTTTTGAGCTCATGCGATCATGTGACCAGTGTTATTTCAAGGTAGTGTGTTTCTTTTGCGGGTTGTCTTCTGCAGGGATGTTTGCAGGTGCAGGTAGCTCAAAGAATTTATGCTGCAGGACATGTGTAGTTATGGGAAAATGATGAAGAAGTCTAGGCAGCCATTAGGGGTCGATTGTTGTCCTGGGAAGGTACCAGTTAGCATTCATGGTGAGGCTTGTTGCAGGGCAGATGATGAATCTAGGTTGTTTATCTGTAGGCGATGTAGTACAGAGATGGGCATGAGAACAAGATATCTGATGGGACATAGTGTTGCAGATATATATTTATGATCAGTCTTATTTGACCTAGGGTTTGTTATTATATTGTAAAATCTTGTAACCCTGCTTAGAATTTTGACTCCTGCCTGCGTGTAGTGAGTGTTGTATATATTATTTTTTGGAGCGTTTAGTGCTCAGAGTTTGCAATTTGTAAAAGAGTTTTTCTCTTTCTTGGGGAGTTATCCATGGCATTTGTTCTTCCCTCTAGCTCTTACAACTTGTAATCTTTCATTGAAATCTTAGGTTTAATAGAGGCTATCTGTGGCATTTGTTCTACCGTCTAGTCTTTTCCTTATCTATATTTATCTTATTGAATGTAATATACTGGCTTTATTGGAGAAGTCTTGGAGTTCCAGAGCCCTTCTTTCTTTCAGCTTATATGTGTACTACTGTGTATGATCTAATTTGAGTGAGTTTGTGGGTATTCTTCAACCCCCTGTCATTCTGTCTCATTCCCGTGCCCTTTTGCTGAAGAGAACGTTTACTTGCAGGTCATAGGTTGTGTCTTATGTCCAGGCCCTCCTATGAAATATTTATGCAAGCCTGTTTAGAGAGATTATGTTCTACTAGATCTAAGAGCCTTCATGCTAATTTGGCCAGTGTATTGTATTCATTTCATTTCGGTGGATCACCTAGTAGGTAGTTTGCTTTCCTGTTATTTCCCTTTCATGCACTCCTTCTAACCCTTTCCCTTCAAAGTTTACTTTCCTATTAAGAGAAAACTAAGATGATAATCCAAGAGGAACCAACCTAGAACCTAGAGGTTTCATCTTGGTTAGCATAGGTCCCACAACCTTGAGATGATTCCCATGTTATACTGAGTTATCAAGACCAAGAGAGCTTGAATAGAGGCACAAAAAACTCAGTGTATAACAATACTCATTCTTTGGAATATATAGTGATGTTGGATACTCTTTAACATATACTCATAAAATATATTCCCTTTTGATTTACACATTATTATCCTTGATAAGAAGTGAACACATATGCCTATATAATATTAAAATATACCTGTACATTTCAATTCTAGTAATCATGAATAAGTGAGTGCATATTCTCTTCTCTTACATAGTTGTAGATCATAAGAACTATAAAAAATTCCTAATAATTTTATTTTCATATGGTCTATGTTGGATTTTATCACCAAGGAGATGATGTCAACTCTCTCTCTCTCTCTCTCTCTCTCTCTCTCTCTCTCTCTCTCTCTATATATATATATATATATATATATATATATATATATATATATATATATATATATATATATATATATATATATATATATATATATATATATATATATATATATATATATATATATATATATATATATATATATATATATATATATATATATATATATATATATATATATAGACACACACACACACACACACACACACACATAGAGAGAGAGAGAGAGAGAGAGAATTCAATGACATATCTCTTGGATATTATAAATTTATTTTATTAAGGATACATCTCCAAGAAATTTATACCTTTGGTAAGTGAAAGAGAAGGGAGTTTTAAATTTCTTTCTCAACTATTTAGCTTTATTTACTTTTGATTTCATGGATAAAACCTCATTTTTCATTGTGTTATATGACCGATTCACATAGATTTTTGTATAGCCCAACTTACACATTTAATTTTTATTCCTTAATGAGTATTTGGTATTTTTAGACCCAATATATTACTCACCATAGATTCAAATAGGATACCAAAATTTTAGCCTTCGGTATTTCACCAAGAGGATTCAACCACCAAAAGATGTTAAAAAATAAATGATTGATCAATTGCTAATTCTACAATGTGAATAGTATCCTTCTTATATAGACAAGGAAATAATGAATAAAGGGAACATAGGAGACATGTGTCCCAATCATGTACAAGGACATGTAGGCTAGGTAAAGATATCTACCTAGGTGTAGATAAAAATCCACATAATATAAATTTTACTTAAGTGGAACTTAAGCATGTACAAATAGAGTAAATTATTTACTCTAACATCCCCCTTAAGTGTAAGTTAGGGAGAAAAAGGAATAACATACAATGATGGGTCCTAACAACTAGGCCATGTTAGATACCATGCATAATGCTTGATGCAAATAGAATCCTATCAAAAAGTTGAAAAATGGAGAAAACTACATACGATAAATCTCCTCTCCAAAATAGAGATATACAAATCATGTAATCATGAATGGAGATCTCTACAATATCCCCCAATAATGACATACATGATAAGAATACAATATAATTACCCCTCCAATTAAGGGAAAGATAGAGACAAAATTTCCCCTCTTAACGAAGTATCGTCAAAACCATTAAAGCATATTGGAAGCTAAAATAAATTTCCATGTCAAAAAAAATATTTGTCTCCCCTTTGGAAGATGAAGATCTAATGATACATGTAGAAGAAAATCTAGATATCCATGAGAAAAGGACATCAAAGAAGTATCACTAATGGAAGTGTGAAAGAAGAATCAAGCTCCTCCAAAGGTCTCTCATCAATACTAAGAAGAGCCCCAATCAAGGAAGGAATAATGGATGTATAAGGATAGGAATCATCCTCCAATGTATAACATGCAAAGTGAGGTGATGCCTCATCAATCATGTTTTTCCAATCTACAATAGAAGAATATGAATAAAATTTGTATAGACGTACAATGAATCCATCCTTCAACCAAAAATCTATATGACCAATGATGTCCTTCTCTGTCAAAGTCTTAGATTCTATGTCAAATATAACCTTTCATATAGAAAACTTTGGGGGAACAATGATTAAGCCCACAAACCCATGAAAATTACTCATCTAAGTAGAAGGATCTAGTAGAATATATAGGTCATCATCATTAGAAAAGTGATCAAAGATAGGCACCTTGGACAAATGTTTAGCCATACCAACTCCAAAAATATCTCATGCAGAGGAAAAATGAACATTGAATTTGGAGATAACTCAATTATGTTTCCTTGCTATGTGATACAAAATAATAATAGGATATTATGAGATATTTCAGGAGTCAAATAAACTTTGTACTCACTATATTTATATTAAAAATACTATCACTAGCAATAAAAACATGAACATACAAACTCTTTGCAATCAAGATTCTATCTTGAAATGGTTCTTTAATAGAATCTCATATCAACAAATCACAAGAACATTTGACGTGAACTGAAGTGCCTAAATAAATGATCCATCCCACATGCCTATGTGCATGAAGATTAAAATATATTTTTATTTTATTAAATAAAAATGAGTTACCTTTACACAATAATGCATATAGTTATTCTAACTATAACTTTGTAACCGTATTGAGTAAACAATGAAACAAGTTTACTATTTTTATAATATTCTATGGTTACACTAACATCCCCATTATTACATTGTTCCTACAAATATTTATTTGGGATCCTCTAAGCCAATTTACACAATTTTCTTTTCTAATTACATAATATAAATAGATAATTTAAGAAAATCTTCTCATGAAGAAATAAATCCTAAACCAAGAGAGGCTCAATCAAGATGTCTCTTGAACCTTAAAAGGCATATCTTTGAGATATGTTATTAATCCCTTAGTCTCTAACTCTCAAATTAGAGAGTGTTCAATAATTTGGCAACATTCCATAAGATCTATGACAAAGCTCTATCATTGTATGATGTCTTCAAGAGGTTACAATTTTTTTATCATGTACTATAAAGATCATTAGAAAATAATCAATACTGATCTCAAAACCAAATATTGCAGGTGTGTTCTAAATGGATCTTTAGAATACATGGATTATTCAAATTCATTAGCATCAACAATGAAACAAAATTAAGAAGCATAAATAAAAAAATGCCAAAACAATATTCTCATGTGGAACACAATTTCAAACTACGAATTTGACTTGAGATAATGGAAATTACTCCATCCTTTTATTCTACAAGCCTTAAAATTGATGTTATCAACCATGTGAGCTTCAACAAGATAGAGGCTTTAGTTCACCAAGAAAAATAATCTTGCCACTAGCTAGACTTGACTTAGTAAAATTTTAAATTTGTGTTACTGTAAATAAGGGAGTTTCAATTATGTCAATAAATTATTTTGGTATCACATACCCATACTAGTTGTATGAAAATCCTTTTGATCCCTTTGTATAATTAACATTCCTAATCATCAGAGAGTTCACACAACAACCAATACACTCTATTTCACCTATTAAAAATATACCATCTTTAGTTACCTTATTTTGATTTACCCCAAGGTGCTTCAAAAGTGTTACCTCAATATCACATGATCCATGAATCATGCAAAGATTAGTTACACAAATAGGAAAAATCATTTACCAATTTTTTCTTTATCATACATCGAATAAACTACGGAAGCTTCATGAACACAAATTAGAGCTATTCCAAGGACTTTTACTATATTTATATCTTCACTAAGTTTATCTTTCCTATTTTTTCAAATAGCTATTGTGTCATGTCCATTGAATAGTAAGAGAATATGTAATTTAAGGGTAAAGAGAAAACTAAGGAATTAATGTTGTTATAATTGATCTCAATTTAATGATCAATATAAAAATGAAATTTAGTATCCTCACTCAAGGCTATTAGATAGATAGAGTCACTATGTAAATAGAAAAAATTAAATAATTTATTTTCTATCAATATTAAAACCTATCATTTTTGGGATATTGTACAAATATGTGCTTCAAAGATCACTATCACATATTTGAGAAATGTGTTTTCATTGATGTCAACATATTTCTTTTTTATGATAGTATTGGAAAGATTTAAAAAAGAATGTTCAATGGAATGATTGGATTAAGAAGACTACTAAACTAAATATTTGATGGTGTGAAGATAAAAAAGTATTTAGGTGTGGACCTATACTTGATCTATGTTGACTTACAGAGGCTCGTAGTGAGAACTAAGTTAATTATGGATGATTTATTAGAGGGTGGTATTTTTGGGTGTTTAGGAAAGGCCAGTGTGAAATTATTTGGAATAGTATGGATTGGTGTGACTTTTTTATGAGATGTGAAGGATATGGAATGTTTAGTAGGGAAAACTTTAAGAAACTCCCTCCCTAGAAAAAGTGTAAAATCCCGATGAATCCTACATTATTTTGGGTTAAAAAAAAAAATTTGTACTGGCGATTTTTTTTCAATTATATGAAAATTCTATAAAATATTGGTGAATCTTTCATTATTGAAGAAAATCACAATGACAGGTACCCATACCTAGAAATCATCATTATTTGATAGGGGTTTGGGAGCAACGCCCCCAAGACAATTAAGGTACTGTGAGTTAATTTTATATCTCCTGACAAGAGATAACCCTACTTTTTGTAACCATTTGATGATCCGATATCAATGACACAAATTCTATTTTGGGCCAAGGTTTTAAAGGACACAAAGATTCCCTTGAAAGTCTCTGGAATAGAGACATGTGTCAAATCTATTTTGGGCCAAAGTTTGAAAAGCCATAAAGTTTCATTGAAAGTCTCTGGAATAGAGATAAAAAGTTACATTTATTTTGGACCAATGTTTGAAAGGATAAAAAGTTCCATGAAAAGTCTCTAGAATAGAGACACATGTCAAATCTATGTACTTAACCCGTACTCTAACTTAAATTTTGACTGCATATGGGTGAATATGACCAACGATTAAGATAAGCTTTGGAAATTGTAGGCGAAAATATTCAATTTACTATGTGGAAAAATTAATTCAATTTGCGAAGTCATCGTTGAAATAAAAATAATTCCATGTCACTATTGGCAATTTGCCTATGCATGGGACCTAATTTTTATAAACCACGGGCGACATGGCCACCCCAAAAGTCCAATTTGTTTCGCCAAATTTTGGGTCCCCGATGAGTGAAATTCGCCAATTGGTGAATATTCACCACTAAAGTTATCCTTGATGTTTAGGACCTACATTTTTATCCTTGACATGATTGGATCATTGGTTTGAGGATTACAAGCTATATTTATAAAGTGACAATGTTTATTGTTTATTGTTCCTAGTATATAGTGCATAGATGATTATGAATCCTAAGATAGAGTGTTGTTGGCATTTCTGAGTATTCAATGTTTCTTGTTGATTTATTATGATCATGTTCCATTTTTTTGTTGGATTTCATTTATTAGTGTGATTGTTTTGGATAATTTTCTTGTGGCATCCATGTGTTCTTATTGTTCTTAGCCAACATTGTTGGTGTACCATGTTGGGAAGGATCATGGCTTGATTTATGGATCTATTACATGTTCGAGGATGTTCTTATGGGTCATTTTTATGTCTTATCCAATATTAAATTGATCATATTGTAATTTGAATTGTAATGATGAAATATTTTTTAATTAGGTACTTAGGTTCAGCCAACCTTGTTTACCATTACAAGGTTAATAATTTATATATAAAGATGTAATCATTTGTAAGTGTGAAGGGAAGACAGAGTATGTATATGATGAAATGATGATTGCATGAAGAGGTATGAGTGGAATCAATAATTGAGACATATATTTTTTGTACTCCATCAGATTTGTATTGGCATATTGGAGATGCTATTAGTCAATTTATAAATTATTGGATTAATGTCCATAGTGGATTATAGTCCATTCAGGGTAATAGCCCTTGTTATAATTCTATGGGTTATTTTTGTCAATTCTATTTGATCAATGAGATTTAGGTAGTGTTTTTAAATGCATATGCATTTATGTTTGTAATACTCCTAATAGGGTAATGTTCTTTAACCCAGTACATCATCTTGCGGTTTTTATCCCCACCATGGTTTTTCCCTTAAAAGGGTTTCTACACAAAAAATATTAGTGTTATTTGTTAATGTATTTTGTAGATTAGTGTTTTCATTCTTTACTTTTAGATTTTAGATTAAAGATTAAAGTTGGCATACAGATTTAGTTTGTGGATACAACTAATTCACCCCCACCCCTCTTAGTTTTGTGTTGCCTTAATTATATCACTCCAATCTGATGTTAAAATCTATCATATTATTATTTATTTACCTATTACTAGTTCAAAAGGATCTCAATTATGAAACATTTCATGCCTTCTCACATTAATCCAATTTTACATGACACATTATTCTCATATGTAGCTATTAATATTCTAACCACATCTATACCATAAAAAACAATAATGTTTATGATAATTAATTCACTATTTTGATAGATATATTAGTGAATAAGATTCATTCAAAAGGGTTCATACTTGCTTAAACTTTTGTAGATTTATATTCTTCTTGTCTTCTATGAGACATATAAGATAGTCAAATATGCTACTTTGGTTCTAAGATCTTTAATACATGACACTCATTTTAGTAGATCAAATACCTTATAAACAAGTTATTATTGCCCAAAATATTTTTTGATTCTTTTTAACCTATGTGTATATATATTTTTATTTCTCTCACACCATGATTCAATGCAATAAATTAAATAACTAAATCAAAACCTTTGTACAAACTTCTAGGTGGCAATGTTAAATCTTGTAGATTTTTTATGTAAAAATCATAATTTTAAAATAAGAAAATCTTACTCGTGCTAGGAAATAAAAAATGAATACTCATGTGATAGGAGCTAAAAAATGAACAGACTTCCCACTCTCTTTACCATACACCTCTTGATTAAACTACTTTGAACAAAAAATTCTTATCAAAGCTAATCAGACCCACAAAGGTTGGCTCATTCTTTACATTCTAACACCTCTTCTTTCAAGCTCAATTTTATCACTTCCATCATAGGTTTATGCACTCAATTTCTAAATCCAATTTATATATCATAGCATGAAATAGATAAACATCAATCTTGTGATCCAAAAAAGAAAAGGAAGAGGTTTTGCATGCATTTCATGAATAAATAAATTTTTATAAATAAAGTACTTCCAATCCTTGATTTATTGTTTCTCCATTGTTGAATAAATACCATTTTATCATTTTCAATCTATTATTGGGTACATACTAAACTTTGATACCACATGAATAGTTAAATACATGATTATTTTATTAAATGAAGCTGAGTTACCTTTATACAAGAACACGTATATTTTTTCTTATTGTAAATTTTTAACCATTTTGTAAAATAATGTAATAAGTTCATTGTTTTACTAGTATTCTATGATTACACCAATAGTGCATCAATGGTAATCACTTGGCATGACACTTTCTAAATTTATTAGGAGATTTATCTTCATGTTTGATCGAAGAAGAAGAGGGTGAACTAGATGTAGAAGAGGAGGTGGAAGTCTTGAGATATTTTATCTTGGGATTAGGTTTCTTTGTTTTTCCCTTTTTTCCTATCTTGAGGTGGGGTGGCAACTAATGCTTGAGATATAGTGACATAATTTTCAAAAATTTGGTATTGCTGCCTAGATGATTTCTCACAAAAGTTCTCATAATATGACATTAAAAATATTGTACCCAACCCATCCATAGGGGAACAAAAGGAAGAAGAAAAATAGTACAAGACACCCATAAGAATAGGTAAAATAAAGAAGCTACATTCCTTATCTATTTTCTATTTCTCAAAACCATTCTACCAAAAATAAATGACTTGAATATGACTAAATAATCCTTAATGGAGGGAAATTTATGAATATAAAGAGCTGAAATTTTTACTTGTAGCTACATAGCTCTAATTTTACTTATTGAACCAAAAAAATCTTTGAGTTTATCTCATACCTCTTTTCATGTTTTTTAGTATTTGATGTGTAAGAACATGGATTTTGAAATATGGAGTGCAATCAAACCTATCACCTCTTTGCACTTAGGCATATCTAAAAACTTATTAATATCTCTAATGATAAAATGTTGACTCTTACTAAATGTTTGTTAACCCTCTTAACCAAGAAAGCAACACATTCTAACTTTATAAGTGTGATAGTTGTGTAGCGTGAGCACCTAAAATATTGATTCAATCATATGATCCATAAAAATAAAGAAAACCAAAAAAAATAATCATAAAATTTTAAGATAGAAGCTATAAGTGTAGGTTAATGGATCATCAATATATTTTATTATAAGGTAAGGGGATACATATTTACACAACTTGAAGTGAAGGATAGTTGAAATTTTAATTATGCTAGTGATAGTAACTAAACAAAAACCACTTTGGTGATAGTTAGAAGATCAATATATATACACCAACATCCCCCACTTAATACATTGATCCTAGAAAGAAACATCAAATTCACCTTTCCCTCGGTACACCACAATAAGATTTACATAACAATACATGCTAATTACATAATATGAATACATATTTTTTAGAATATCTTTCTTTGGAGAATAAAATTTGAATCAAGTGGAACTCCATCAATTCTCCACCTCAACCCTCATAAACTTTGGCCCTCAAGATAAATAATTTAGATCTTAATCTCAAGCTATCAAATCACATACCTAAAATGATTCTTGAAAATAATTCATATTGATCTCCTCACGAACATGGCTCCGTCATATTGTCTTTGAACCTTCTAAGGGTGATAAATCTTGATAATATTCTCATCCTCTTGAAAACTATCCTTACTCAATCTCTTCACAAAACCCAAAACCTATCTCCATAAAAAAACCCTCATAACTTGAATGTACTCTATAAATTCGTCAACATCAACAAAAAAGACTAAGAAAGAAGGATAAAAACCAAAATCACTTCTCATGCAATAAAGAAGCTAACTTGATATGGTGAAATTTATTCATCCTCCAGTGCCACTATCTTCTAAAGTGACCCTTTAAAATATATCACTTTGATACTTCATGTGCATCTTTGCAGGCCATATCAAATGTATTAAAGAGCTTCACATAATAAATGCAAAATAAGCCTATTAATGAATCCATTGATAAAACTATTTCATTCCTATTAGTGGGTAAGAAAACACAACACATTAGTAGAACCAAACCTCTAAGAACATAGATTGTAAGTATAGAGAGTGCTCTCTGCAATCTCTCTTTAGACTTGTCTTCTCAAAAGTTAGTTAAAATAGATCATTATAAAATGAATATCTTGAAAATAGGTAATAAGAAGATAGATTTCCTTATTGACACATCATATAGAAGATATATTGTTGTATAAAATCATTTTGATTTACATATTTTCTTGACTCATTATGGATGATAGCATCAACAATGACCTTGAAGCCTATATTAGGGATTTTGGATCTCTAGTAGATATAAAATAAACTATAATTAAATATCAAAATGTTATCTCTTCTTTATTTTTAATCCCTATTATAGAGGCATTTATTTCTTTGAATTCACATTGGACCTCATCAAGCTCTCTCCTAAACCTATGCATGACTTGGCACCATTTTGAATGTGGCTTAGAATGCATTTTCCAAACAAGTTTACCACCAAACTCTTTATTTTTATGTGCCAAAATATGTAATGCAACTCCGCCTTGGTTTTTTTTCCTAGGCCATGTTATCAAGTGATATTATAGGAATCTTTCTCTCTTCCGACATGTTGCTGGTCCAAAGAAAATTTCTGATGGTTTTCTGAATTTGTTGGATAATGACTGCTGGGGCTTGAAAAACTAACATATAATAATTTGGAATTACAAATAAGATGAACTTAACGAATATAATTTTCCCTGATAACAACAACCACCTAACCTTCCATGCTGAAGTCCTAGCTTGAATTCTCTGAACCACAATATTCCAATAAGTAAACCTATTTGTACCCATAAAGAAAGGAATCTCAACGTATGTAGAAGGCAATAGATCTATTGAAAATCCCAATAACTTAAAAATTCTATTTGAAGTGATCTAATTCATGTTGAAAAGGAAAAAAATTTACTTCTAGTAGAGTTAATTTTCTGACCTGAAGCTGAAGTATACAATTCCAAAGTTTTCTTAATTTTTTTTTCTTCCAACAAAGAAGACCTTCCAAACAAGAGTGTATCATCTGCAAAAAAAGAATGAGTCATTGAAATAGAGGTGCCTAGAATACTTACTCCTTGCCACAATCCCAATTCATGATCTTTTAAAATACACTTGCTAAAAGCATCAGGCACGATGATGAAGAGTATTGGTGATAATGGATCTCCTTGTCTGATATTCTCAGTAGAATCAAATAGCTCAGAAGGATGTCCATTAATAAGAACCGAAAACCGTGCACTAGAAACATTATTTTTAATCTAGTTATATATTTTTCCTGAGAAGCCAAATCTAGAAATGAATTTAAATAAGAATTCCCAAGAAAATTTATCATAAGCCTTCATCATGTCTAACTTTATAATGAAGCTAGCTTTCTGATTTGATTGAATTGAATGAAGAGTCCCATGAGCAACCAATGCGCCCTCCATTGTTTCCCTTCCTGGAACAAAGCCACCCTATTCTTGAGAAATAATGAGATGTATAAGATGTTGTAATCTAAAGTATATAGCTTTAGTTACGATCTTATAAACCAAATTGCATAAGGATATTTGTCTAAAATATGTAAATGTTATAGGCAATTGGGTCTTTGGTATAAGAACAATATTTTTAGTATTGAAACATTTTAACGTTGACCCACTCCCTCTAGATTACTCCAAAGCTGCAAGCAAATCCTTGCTAATAACATCCCAAAATTTCTAAAAAAAGTGTTGTAAATCCATCTCAGTTTGGAGCTTTATCTAGGGGAAAATAAAAAACCACCCTATGAATCTCTTCGAGAGTAAAAGGTGCAAGTAAATTTCTATTGTGCTCGTCAGTAATTAAACTAGGAATACACTTAAGGAGTTGATCAACAACAGAGTTTGTAGGAGTTTGAGGACATGAGGGGGATAGAAAAGTTTTGAATAATTTGACCCCTTCTTCTTGAATGCTAGCCTCATTAGTAATTAATAAACCTGACTCTGAGTCTATTATTGATAAAATAGATTTAGTTTCCCTTTTTTGATTTGCAGAGGCATGAAAGAACTTTGTATTCTTATCACCCTCTTTAAGCCATAATTCCCTAGAATTTTGTCTCTAGTATGTCTCTTCCCTATGACATAACTCCTCCCATTCTTTCTGAAGAGATTTTGCATCTCATAAGTGTCTGAATCCAAACCATTCTCAATAATAATCTGAATAACTTCATCTAAAGACTTATACACTCTCTCTTTCTCATGGAAAACATTTTTAAAAACCTTTCCATTCCAATCCTTAATTTGCCATTTAGCATACTTCAATTTTCTAGAAAACTGAAACATCTTGGTACCCCTGCAAAATAGAGTTGATGCCCACCATTGATTTAGTAGAGTCTAAAATTGTGGATGCCTAAACCACATACTTTCGAACTTAAATGATGAGCCATATGAACAAGTGTTTGTAGCTACACACCATTGGAGATGTAAGAGTAGAGGGAAGTGATCTGATTTAGCCACAGGTAATATCTTGAGATTGAATGCAATCTAAAAAAATTTCCAAGCTTGAGGGATGAAAAACCTATCTAACCTTTCTGCAATTTAGAGAAAACCAACTCTTCTGTCTGTCCATGTGAAAGATCTGTTCGGAGGAATAATGTCAAATAATTGACAATTTGAAGTGAAGATTTGAAAATCTTGAATAATTTTCGGATGTGGACATACACCTCCTTTTTTGTCTACCTCTGATAAAATGGCATTGAAATTTCCACCTGTCACGAACCTTTGATCCTCATCTTGTTGAATAAGTTATGTTAATTTTAACCATAAATTCCTCTTTCTAGGCAATAGTAGAAGGCCCATAAACATTAAACAACATAAAAGATAAATCAAAATTAACCATTTTGAACAATTGCCAATTGAAATCTTGCCCAATAAGCTAAGATCAAATTATCCTTTCATCCCATTGAGTAATAAGACCTTTTGAAGCACCAATCTATGGCATATGAACATATTTCCAACTATGCCATTTACCTACTTTTTTATTAAAAGTATCAGATGCTAGCTTAACTTATTGAAGAGTGAATATGTCTTCCTTAATAGAATCGATATGATGTTTGATTCTATTCCTTTTGTTCGAGGCATTTAAGCCTTTGAATTTCCAAATACAATCCGCATTGCTGACAAGGAGAACCCTTAGTCAAGTCCTTGTCGATCTTCTAGTGGTAATGAATTTACCATCAAGTGTTGATTGAATGCCAAATTCAATCTCTTCCTTAATCTTAATACTTTTAGGCATTCTTCCTCTTGTTTTTGGTATTTTAATTTCTTCCTTAGATGATATAGAATTCTGGATAGAAAAGACTGAGAATAATCAAATGATTTTAGAGGTGTATCAACCTATATTCTATTGAATTTAAAATATTCAACACATAGGACATCTTCATCATCAACTACCTACATATTCCCCTTACATAATAGAAAGTTGTCATGAAGATTCATTGAGTCATTAATTATTCCTTCCTCAGACTCATGATTAGAAATAGGCGTGACTACATATAAATCCCTAATTTTTTGAAGCATATTAATTCGAGGTAAAGGCTGTGCAAAACATAACATATGACCAGAAGTATTATCATAAGTGACTCCTACTACAATTTCATCAATCACTATAGAAGATAAATTTTTAAGCATGACATCTAAGAGTTATCTAATATCCTCCTCTGTGACCTTGTGTCCACTCTTAAGTGCATGAAGCAATTTGGTAGAAAGGTCAGAGTAATCATTTACCTATTGAGTATGATGTAGAGGAAAGAACTTTCCCAAAATATCACTTTTCGTATCTTTATCTAAAATAAGATCAATACTAGCTTATCTTTTCTATCCATGGACATATCATCTTCAGATGAAAGAATAAGGTTTGTGTGCTCTATCCTCTTAGTTATGTGAAAATAATGATGACAACCGAGAATGAAGTTTATCCCCCAAAAGAATCTATGAAATAGGGACCAACATCCAACTAAAGTAGCACATACATAGCTATAATTAGCCTAGTAAACTTTGGTGTTAATGCATATTTTTGGATTGTAAGCTCTTCCATCGAAGCCATATTTGTCATCATGTGTCTCAATTGACATGTTGAAGGATCTAAAGAGAAACCCTTACAAAATGAAACGTGGTCATCTAACTCCCCGTTGTTACATTTTGATGTAAAATGGCCCAACTGATGCTGGAAAATATGTACAACTTGATGATCATGAATATGAACTTGTTGAAACCAAATCCCCTATTTTGATTTTACTTGGAGACCTTGTGGAATGGATTTGGTAGCCTCCTTCAAAATTCAAACTCTGATATCTCGATCTAAATGTTCAAAAGGTATGAGATCATGCCTGAAAAAAATAACCAATTGATTTGTAATAATTTCAATGATTTTTGGATCTCTTTATTTCAAGGGAAGTGATGGGAAAGAAATCCAACTAGGGAAGAATCTAAAAAGTTGAAGATTTGGCTTGAAATTTGGATGCCAATGCATAGAAAACAAACCCACAACCTTAAAAATTACATATTACTATTCTAAACTTGAATCTATACACTTAAAAAAAAAAAAAGATTACATTTTATTATTATTTTGATGGAAGTTATGCTCAGCAGACAAAAATGCACCATATTTTCAGGATGCGGTCACTTCAAAAAATCATAAAAAAAGTAATCAATAAAAAATTATGAAAAAATAAACAACTTATATAGATCTCAGTCTTACCTACCATCCTACTAAATGGTTGTTTAAAATATTAAATCTAACTATATCTTTTGTTGAGCGCACAAAAACATCTATGTTATGTTTTTTCTAAAAAAATTAAGAACATTTTTTCATGCATAGAGGGTTTGACCTTCTTAATATTATTCATTTTAAATTTTTTTTAGAAGTTTAGAAACTAGATTTAGAGTACTACAATTACTATTCTTTACACATCTTCTAATTTTGAGTGCAAGACCCTGCAATTTCTCTTTGAAGTTTAGGTTTATGCAATTTGAGAAAAAATGTGGCCACTTATACCCCCCCTTTTGCACACCATCTTTTTGCACTTACCCCATGTTCTTAATACTCATCATAAATGTCATCTATCTCATCAATATTACAACACCTATATCAATGGATGGAGAAGAGGAATTGGTTGAGGGTGAGAAGAAGAAAAATGATGATGACAATTTGAGTCAGTTAGATAATCAAAGAAAATATGAGTCAATTAATGTTTTGTACATGGCCAAAAATGGTGTTGTCAATTTCTATATGCTCGTTAAGTGGGTATTTCATACGGTTAAAGAAATCTAAATTAAAAAAAAGGGCTTTCACTAGTAATTTGAAATTTTTACATGAAATTGGTGTGCATAAGGATAGTACATTCCCTAATAATGTCAAATATTTGACCAATGTTGTGGGTAATGTTTAAGCCATGGCCATAGATTTTGGTAAGGAATTTGGGTATATGGACGCCATAATATCTAAGATGGAGGGCACCATTAATAAAATTGGTGAGAAGAGATATAATATCCTTAAGGCTTCTATCCAACATTTAAAAATCATCATTGGGAAGATGGAATAGATAAACTAAGAAAATGCATTATTAAGGTCGACAGGGAGAAGACTATGAGTCTAGTATAGGTCTCTATTCTTGGGAAGAGGACATGTGATAGCACCAGGAAAAGAGCACACAATAGCAATAAAGAGATTGAAGAACTTAGGACTGTTATTGCTAATTTGGATCGGCTGGGGCTAGAAGCTGCTGAGCTTCTTAAAAAAATTGTTTAATTTTACATTTTTGGTTTTTAGCTGGTCTGTTGGCCTTCTTATAGATTTTGTGTAGTGTTGTCTCTTTCTTTGTTTCATCCATCTCTTCTTTTATGTGACTATAGGTCATAGTTTTATTGTTTTTCCTATTCCTTAATTCATATCTAATTAGTTTTAGTTTTGTAAAGGGTTTTGGGTACCTTTAAAATATGTTTCATACTTAATAAAAAATATTCATAACGTAGTATCTTTTTTTGAATATGATAAGATAACTAATTTATTTTTATGTGGAAATGTGTTTCTCCTCTTTCATCACTATTTTATATCAAAACATATCTTGTACTTAAACCCCTTTTGTAATTGTTATCATTTGTGAAATTTTGTTTGTGTTCATATGTCTACCATAGGGTTTTTGTTATTCATTATATTCTATTTTAATATTTTCTCCTTGTGTACTTTATGGTTGAATGTACACCAAAATCTTGAATTACACCATCATATAAGGGATCTGGCCTCTTAAACATAGAGGGAGAACATGATTTGATTGTAATCTCTCCAACTATTAGTACAATTTCCATTTCTCAAAGGGCAAATAAGGTAAATTTGTAATGTAAATTGATAGTGACAGATCTATTTTCTAGTAGGAGTTCATTGCTCCATAATTGCAAATAAAGGCTCACTACCAAAGTAGCAAGATACTACAAAGAAATTGTGCATCCAAGAATCATTATTTGAGGGGCAAGGTGCATATAACTCTTTACAATAGAGAAAGATAAATTCACATAATAATGCAACTGACTTGCACAACACTGTCAAATTCAATAGCACACTATTACTACCTTTTCTTCTTTGTCACTATCACAAAATAGTATCTTGATAAACCAAACTTTTCTCTTATATAAGTCTTCCAATAGATCTCCACTAGTTTTCCCATAATGTACTCTCTCTTACCCTCTTTTTCAAAGCATGTATTGTACTTATATACAAGAAAGATCATCAGATTTTAGAACAAGGGTGGATACACCAAAAGGATAATATAATTAATTTACAAGTCATCCATTACAATAATAAATTACTATAACATCCCATGCCGAAAGAATATGAACCAAAACGTAGAGTGAACCTAACCAGATAAGAGATAAATATTAAATACATAGGTAACACATTGCATGAACCCATCTGGATAAGTGGTGGACATTAAATGCAATACCCAAATCAAATTTATGAAGCATGACCCACTACAAAAGAGAGAGGGACCATGAAATTTATATACATATCTCAATGCTAGATTCACATTTACTAGAAGAAATTCTATAGCCATCTCAAATGTGTAGTTACATACTACCCAAAAAAACCACATCACTTTTGAGTTATATCTGAACCTCCATAAGCCATTGTGAGATCTACACAACAGGTTGGAGACCATTTCACTTTCCAATATTCTATTTCAAAATCCATCACAACACATATTTTATAAAGGCAACAAATTATTGAAAACTACAACACTTGAAGAAACTACTTTTAGATTGGCAAGAGTAGTTTTTGGATCACCAAGGAACACCAAAATAAAGACCAAATCTAGAAAATAGTTCAAATCACATTTGTATATATCTAAATCCTTAAACTCTAGAATAGAGACCTTCTATAAAATAAAGCTAAATCATTTTTATATTAAACTACATAACTCTGTTATTGAATCATAAACATCTAGAAAGAACCATAGACATCCAGACCTAAGAAAATAACTTTCAAGTACTAAAAAACATAATTCTCATAGTCTCCAAAGATATACGTGTCTTCCACTAGTCTAAATATGTAATTTTCTTCCACTATTTAGTAGCTCTGACTACATACATGTATTCCACTATTTAGTAGGATAAACATGTTTAGAACACAATGTTGCTACTTTCCAGGGAACATCCTTCTTTAGATATACTTGTACATCTCACAAAAAATACTTCCAAATATAAGTGCAATAGAAAATACCTCCAACACCTCCTTACCACAATGTTTGACATCAATGAAAATAGACAACCAAATATATATTTCAAACAATCTCCCCTTTTTTCATTTATGGAAACTAATCACCAAATATATTTTACTAAGATATCAATAACTATCAATTCCCCCTTACTAAAATATTCCTTATCTTTCTTCCCATTTGCCATCAAGGACAGAGATAAAAAAAAATATACTTACCACTGCACAACTCTAATAATAGACACAATCATCAATCTAGAAAAAAAATATATCAAACATCTTCCTAGATACATGCACTAATATAGGAGGGGAAACAATCCCAACCTTCTCCTAGAGAGACTAAAAAATATCATGATCATATAATAGAGCATATCCCCAATTTTCTTCAGTCCTTCATACTAAATCAATATAGTAAGAATATTTTCAAAGGATAAATCATCTTCATCAGAAACTTATACATCAATACCAATAGATTCCTTTTTTTTTCCAAAAATTTTATGTTCTTTCTCTTCACTATCATTTGAATCAATAATTGAAGTAAAGAATTGTATAAAAAGCCATCTCACACTCGTATTTTGATTACAAGAGTACAAAGCAAATGTAAGTGTCTTTCTCATACTTATGTCCTTATATTTTTTTTTCCCCTTCACTAGTACCACTAGATAGTTCTATTACAACTTCAATCCTTGCACCACTAGTATCCTTTGGAGTCTCAATAATGCTCATACATTCCTCCTTAGTATTATTAAATAAAACATAGTTGCCCCAAACAATTTTAGACTTTACCTCCACTATATAGAAATAATTCTTATCAATATACAAGATAAAATTGTCCTTAAACTAGATCCAACATACATATCCTATTCTTTAACTTAGGAAACAATCTTCTATAGTCAACAACATTTGTATCTATAAAATTTCTCCAATTTGCATTTGAATAGAACTTAGTATAAACAACATGTGACACAACATAAAAACTAAAAAAATATTTATAGAACCATACAATCACCTTTCCAAACCACAATATACAAATCTTACCTCTAGAAAACCATTCACTAATTATTTCCATGCTAAGAAGATATTCAATATCAATCCTCAAGGGGGAAATAAATTTATATGAAAACTCCCCCTTAGACCCTATAGTCTGAGTCATTTAATAGAGGAGGAAACAATATATAGAATGCATTTCAAACCACCATCAAAAATACCTTCTATATGTTATTAATCAAATAGGACTACTTATTTTCTTGTGAGTGTCTACAATCATCAAAAAATCATATTGTTTATCCTATACCTTTGCAAAACCTTGTAACATGTCATGTTATGTTATATTTATAGTAGAATAGACCATCCTTTTTCATTTTTTTTTTCAATTTAATTATTCCTAACATTTATATTTATACCGCATTCAAACTTTCTATGTACATATCCATTGAAACTATAGTAATATCCATTAAAGTTTTTAATATTTCTATTCACATTCATGCTCTAGCTAAAATTATTCAAAATTCATTCTATATTTCTATATTGAAACTACCTTATGACCTAACTTATTTCAATGTTAGCATATTCCATTAGAATTGTAACTCCTTCTCTAAGACTGATAAATTCAATAACCTTTGTGCCCTACTTTATTGCAAGAAAAACTTATCAAGTATTAAAATATTAATTCCTAGAATGAATAGGAAAGGATCTCTGATTCACCAACCCCTTTCTCTCATTTCTCCTACATGTGATATATCAAATTATTTTTATATTTTTCCTTCTTCAAGATTACCAAATGCTTTAGATATCTTCTATTTATTTCAAGTCTACCATATCCATTTTATCTTCTTCCTACTTCTAGTAGATACCATAACCCTTTTTTACTTCTTTTATGCTTCTATTCTACCCATATCCTTTTTTCCTCTTCCTACCTTTTTGGTCTACAAAAAACTCATTCAACTCCTACCCAAAATTTCCATTTTATCCTTTCTCTCCTCGCTATTCTTTAGAAATGTAGAATCCACTTTTTCTTTTTTGAATTCTATCTGATCTTCATCTCCCCACCCTTATGTTTCATTGAGCTAGAAAAACATAGATTCTCACTATTTATCTTCAATATCCATTAGACAATTCACATCAATCCTAAAGCCTCTAGTAACCAATTTACTAGTTTTTTTCTTTTTTATAACCCAACCATCACTTTTGAACATAACTTCTTAAACTTTCTTACACATCTAACTATAACTTAACAAATTATGTTTCAAACCTTCAACATAATAAACACCATCTATTTTTATGGTTACCCATCAATTAAAATAATTTTAATGTATTTGATTTTTTCACTTCCTTCTCCTTCAAATATTATTTTCTACACTATCATATTCTTCAAACTTGATAAATCTTCTCTTGTCTCCAGTAATATGATTTGAACATCTAGAATCTATAATCCACGCCATTTGCAACAACTTTACCATACATTCTTCTCTTTCTTTTGTGAAATAAACCATAAATAGATATTCCTCAATTATTTCATTAGTATCTTCACTTTCATTTAAAATTATTCTTCATGTAACATAAGCTCTTTTTACCCTTTCCTTTGAGATTTATCTTGCTTCTAAAATCACCTTTCTTTTGATTTCCTTTTCTATCATCATTCTTATAATTCACTACGATATTCCTTATACGTGAAGTCATTAGAAAAATGTCTTCTCCTTCAATAATTAAAGAACTTAATAGGTGACTTACCTTTGTATACTATCGGTTCCTCACTTGAATGTTCTTGGAAGATATGCTTCAATTTCTTCTCACATCTTGCATGGTCTAGGTTCAACCTTTTCAAATAGCTCTTAAATGCAGTCTCCCTTTTTTCTCTTTCCAAAATTTTACAATCTCAAATGTAGAAAGTGAACCAATAACTTGATCAATTGAATATTGAATTAGACCATATGTCATTGTTATGGAATCCTTTGATAGGGTTAATAAAATCTTAACCATAAAATATGTGTCTTGAAGATGTCCACTAGTAGTTCTGACTCTATTAGCGACATCTATGACTTTGTATATGTAGATTTTAACGCTCTCATCTTGTACCTTTTCTAAGACCTCATACTTCTATTTGAGATTCATTATTCTTTCTTTTCTCTCTTTAAATATTCTTCATATACTAATAAAAAATTATCCCATATATCTTTAGCACTACTTGTAGACACAAGTGTAAGAGAAAACACCTCCCAAAACCTCTGAGCCATAGTGTTTGAAATAGATGACAACATGCAAAAAACATGTATTTGTAGCATACCATGAAATTTTATCACAAGGGGATGATATCAACTCTAGTGTTCAAGTGGAGTAAGAAGAGAGAGTAGATAAAAAGATATATCTTTTGGATGTTATAATTTCTTTAGTTAGGATAAGACCTCAAGAAATTTATACCTTCATGAGTGAATTTAGAGAAGTTATTATTATCTTTTTCTCTCAATGATTTAGAATTATTTTACTTTTGATTTCATGAACAAAACCTCATGTCTATGTGATATATTAATAATTATATTAGATCCTTGTATATCCTAACTTAAGATATTAAATTTCCCTTCCTGAAAGCTTATAAGGCATTATTATACTTGAGAAATTATTCACAATCTTCTTTAACAATAAATTTTGGTAATGTTTTAAAATCTAAGGCCGGAGCATGTATACATGGTATATGGATTCTCCTTTCTAGATATCTATTGCTTGATAAATAATATATTTGTAAGGATTGAGACCCATTAACTAAATAATTTTCAAAAAGTTCATTTGACTTTTCTATTTCTCCCTTGTTAGCTCTATAACATCCCTAATTTAAGCCTAAAGCGTAGTTTATCATTTTGAGCCATATTTTTTTAATCTTTCTATATTTTCTTAGTTTTTTTAAAAGTTAATAATTTATTTAAAAGAATATAAAATTGAAAATAACCTTACTCAAATATATCATGATTACCTTCTAAATTTAAATATGACATTTTTAGAACAATATATAGACGATGGAAATACAACTATCTCACATTGATCAATCTAAAATATGTACCTTCACCAGGAAAGAAATCTTAGTTACATTTTCCATATAAACCAATTATATTATCAACCACAGAACATAGCTATTATTTTCCCTGACAAAAATCATCTTAAACTTGATAAATTCACAACATAACAACCCATGCTAACATCCACGTTCATATATATTATATATATATATATGTATATATATAATATATTATATATAGTATATATATATATATATATATATATATATATATATATATATATAAATATATATATATAATATATATATATATATAGTATATATATCTATATATCTATATATATATATATATAT